>JAOXJP010135345.1:0-13491 GCA_025762735.1 Platanus orientalis | reverse complement strand
GAGGAAGTTGACAAACTCTTGCAATCCAAATTCATACGAGAGGTACACTACCTTGAATAGCTGGCCAACGTGGTATTGTTCAAAAAAGAAAATGGAAAATGAAGGATGTGTGTAGACTTCACAAACCTTAACAAGGCTTACCATAAAGACAGTTTCCCCTGCCTAAGATAGACTTCTTATCGCTCCTCGAAACCCATACCAATAGGGCTATGAATTTTGGCACATGATAGTACATCATTCATTCAAATCCTATACATTAGTTATAAATTTTTTGTTTTTTGTTTTTTCATTCATCTGTAGTGGAATTTCATATTAAAACCATAACCATTCACATTCTCATAAATCTCATGTGTAAATTAAATCCCACATTCCATAAACCATAGTTTGACATTCTCATTCAAATAAATCAATAGTCTGACATTACCATAAACTAACTAATAATCAATTAACAAATCTAAATACTAAAATTCACTAACTTATTACACATCCTTCAAATTTAAAACTAAAATAACTAAATCAAAATAAAATAAAGTTTGTAATTGAAATAACTGAATTGAGTTTCAATGTCTCATAGCTTAAATAAAAATATGTCTAACGCTCCAATCCTCTCTATCTGAACTACTACATAGCTACCTTTTTATCATATGTGACATCAATTTGGGGTAAGCTTGACAGGCCTAATATAGTAAACTAAAGAAGCATTGGATCAATACTTAACACATTGGAAAACAAAATAGATAGTAGCATGTTTTTAACAAAATACAAAACTAAACAATCTAAACATATAATAATGGTAAAATAGATATTGAATTGAAAATGATTAAAAACATATACATGTGAATGGTACAAAACAAAACAAAGTATATAAGAATGGATACATGTAATGAGACTAAACATAAAAGAACATATAAATTTGATGTCTAAGCCAATACAAATAATAATTACACTATTTAATCCCTGGTGAAAAAAGCTAGACACATCATTTAATCCCCGGTGAGAAGGGCCAGACACATCATTTAATCTCGGATGAGAAGAGCCAGACACATCATTTAATCCCTGGTGAGAAGGGCCAGACATATCATTTAATCCCCGATAAGAAGGGCCAAACACACCATTTAATCTCCAGTGAAAAGATCTTGACAATTCACACCATAAACTTGGTATGATGGGTATCATCAAATATCTCCCTTGATGACAAATGGTGGCTTATAACAGAAAACAATATCCAATAGCAATACATAACAAATAACAATAATAACATAAAGTAAACAAATTCATAATACTTTAAATCAGAGATGTTTGATCCACCTAAGCATAGACCTATAGAACATCTTTACAAAACTACAAAACTGATGGAAATATAGATTTCTTAAAGTCTAAGCACCTTTCTTTGCAAATCAAATTTTTTAATAACTGTTAAAGACATATAGCATACAGGACTAAAAACAAACATGTAAGGATCTTGCAAAACAAAGGAAAATTGCCTCTAAAATCCTAAGAGATCAAAAACCAAAACTAAAATCACTTGTGTTCTTCCAAAAATAGAAAAGCCCCTTTTTTTAAAAATGGTTTCAATACTTTATATGCATTAAAATTGAAGCAAAATGTTTGGAATACTTTAGAAAGAAGAAATCAAAACAATCTAAAATCCCTTTTGCAAATAATAGTTCTTAGCTTCAAAATCTTTCAAAAACCATAATAAAAATGGTTTAGATCTTTGCAAAACAGAGTTTATAGCACTTCTAAAAACCTATGAAAATAAAAAATGAGATTAGTTTACATGCGTTCTTATAGTTTAATTTATCTCTTTCAAAACCATATTTTAAGAACTTTAGACAAATCCAAAACCAGTGAAAAATGATTTCAATCCTTTCAAAAACAAATTTAAAACAATAGAGTAGCAGAGATCTATGAACTTCGGAATGAAAACAAAACAATAATTTAATTGTGTTCTTACCTCCTAACTTGTAGAAATATTCTTAAGTTTTTCGTTCTTCAAAAAATCCCAAATCTCTTGCAAAACCTAGTTTTTCTCTCCATTTTCTTTTCCTTTTCTCTTCCTCTTCAATATTTCTTTAGGGTTTCTAAGTAAAAAACATTCAATTTTATAAATCCCCAAGGGTTTCCCCATGCATTTTAGAAACCCACACGGATAGGGAGAGTCACAAAAGCAACTTTCCATTTTGAACTAGAATAAACTAATCGATCGGGGAGTGATCAATTGATCGGGCTCCCTAGACCATCGATTGGGCATACCCCTGATCGATCAGGCCAAAGCCCAGGTTTTTTTCTTGACCCTTACACACTCAAACCTCTATATCTTTTTCATTTGGACTTCATTTCGCTTGCCGTTTGTTTTGTTGGATTCTAGACTCTCGTGTCTATCTAATGACATAAAGTTTGTTCACAAATTCTTCCTATATTTTCTCTGGTATGTATCTAAAGTTTTGTCAACTTACATATCAGTACATGTACATTTAAATTGTTCTAAGTGTGTGAAACTTTATAACATGCGTGTACATTACAAGTGTAACACATGTGCATAATGTCACACCCTGAAACATGCACGCAGAAATTAGAGTATAATATAGGAAACACACGTGCACGGTGTCATGGATCTTAGAGTGTGACATTGTTTTTTTCTTGTGGAATGAGCTCTTACTTATCTTACCTAATTGCATCACATATTTTCTTCATTTCTCTTATCCCAATGACTTATCCTCAATTATCAAAACATCACAACGAAAGCATAACCATAAAGTAATATCCATTCAATAATTGCAACGAAAATATAACTAGTATCACTAACATCCATACAAAACTATATTCTCCAAAATACGCAATATCATCATATGGGGCCACCAAATAGGCCAATAAAAAATAGTCTCTAATGAAACCACAAACATTTCATATAAGCCGTAACTCAATAATCGTATATCATACATGAAGTGTGCTAGAAATAAAAGAACAGACAGAAATGAGATAAAATGACCCTCTCATCCCATGAACCATCTCTCAGAACTGAACTTGCCAAAGATCCCATGCTATAGGGCGTCATCTAAAATGGGGTAAAAACATGAGTAAACTATAAAACCCGTGAGAGAACATACATAATGTCCCACAGAATAAATCGAATGTCATGAGTACGAAACAATACCAAATTGAAACAAATGAATTATATAAGAGTCAAACTAACTACAACAATAATTAGAATCTAAAAAAGGTGCTAGAAGTGTATAAGCTAAATCAATAAAAGCTCATAACTGAATAGGTAATGTGTAGTTCATAAAGAAAACACAACATGCAATGTAAATGTTTGTTACAAATACTTATACATAAGTAGGCTTTCGCACTTCTCAATAAACTGCCTTAGTTAATAGATATCAAAACAAATGCATGCTCATGGAAGCCTAATGCAACCCTCAAACTCATGTAACCTATGGAGGGTTTCCAATAAAACACACCTCGGATCAAAACAAATCAACCCATGTAGGGTCCCTAGACTAAATCTTGTCGAAATCTCTCGTAACAAATCCAACAGATTAGCCCACATAGGGCCTCTAATAAAACTAAAATCATATAACCCATAGAGGGTCCCTAACAAAACTAAAATCTCAATCAGAAATAGTGGGCAGGTAGTGCCATCTTCACCTATTAATGTCACCCGGTGATTGGGTACAAAAAGGGTCATAAGACCAATATAACCCACAAAAATCCCCTAGGACATCAAGGGTTAGCTTGCAAAAATCCCCTAGGGCATCAAGGGTTGGTGGGCAACTAGTGTCGTCTTCACCTATTAATGTGACCCAATGATTAGGTACATGAAAAATGGTCATAAGACTAGTATAGCCAACAAAAATCTCCCGGGACATCAAGGGTTGGTGGGCAACTAGTGTCGTTTTCAGCTATTAATGTCACCCGATGACTGGGTCCAAAACAAAACCCTCGGATACAAAATGGTACTTTAAAATCCATGCATATATAGAATAATATGTAACTACATAAGGTTATGGTGCAAGAAATGTGGATGTAATAAAACTCATTTGTGAAACCATGTAAAACTCATGCTTAAAACCAAATGAAAAGTAATTGTTCATACTCACATTAAAACCAAATCCTTGGAAATTGCTCTTTAACTCTCCAAAACCACTAATAAGATAAGAGTCACAAACAAAACATGTGAATGCAATGATACTAATATGGAGCTCATTAGATCAAATATAAGTAGAGGCAATCAAGTGAAAAACATAATACTAACGTTAATGGCTAACTAATATATGAAAAAGAATAAAAAACAAAGCTTGGAGCTAATCAAGTTGAGAAGAGACTACTAACTAACAACAATGATATAAATAGAAGTCTCAATTATGAGGAAATCAAGGCAAACATCAAGCATAAATGGTGGCAATCATTTTCTCCCTAAAATTTCACAAGCATCTAACCCTAATACATTAAATCATGGAGAGACCAATGAATCTATGATGATAGTACAAATAAATGAGTATATCTTACATAAAACATGCCCAAGTATAAATAGATTAAGTGATACCTATATGAAATTCAGAATTTCTTACAAACAAAGGCTTCTACCAAGGTATAATAGACGAAGTCACTCCATAGAATTTATTAAAATCATCAAAAATACATAGGTTTAGCAAGAAATGATGAAAAATTGTAATTTCACCCAAAATAGTAATAAAAAATAGAGGAAAATACAAAAAAACAAAGGAGTGGAATAATCAACTTAAGATATCACTAATCCTCTATGGATTTAGTGTTTGAATGAAGTAAACTTACTCAACTTCAAAGATAGGGTAGTAAGAATTAATAGGAATTGATATTTCTTCTCAAACTAAATACTACAAAAGAATAACTAGACAAGAAACCAAAGGAGTAGCTTATCATGCATGAAAACTCACAAAATCTCATGGATCTAGAAATCAAGGGATGGAATCTTTCAAAACTTCAAAGACTTCACAATCAAGTGATATAGAAACCAAAATACTAATCAAAACAAGGAATAACCATGAAGAAATCAGTAGGAGAACAAAGGAGTAACCCATCATGTATGAACATTTATAAAATCTCATAGATCTAAGGATCAAATGGTGTGAACTCACCAAAACTTTATAGATTACCAATCAAGTGATAAATAAACTAAAATACCAACCAAATGTATGAATAACCACAAAGAAACAGTAGAAGAAACAAGGGAGTAGCACATCATGTATGAACACTTATAATTTTTGCCTTTTTGCTTGTTCAAGCTCTCTAACCCTCCAAAACCTCTTTTCCTTTGCTCCTATCCTCTATAAAATGATGTAGAAAGAGTGTTAACTAGGTAGATAATGAAAATCTAGGAAGAAAATGAGCTAAACTAGTGGATTTTCAAACTTGGGAGTGAAGTCCTCTCCTAAACCTCTTTAATCATTTCCCTCTTTGTTCTAATGAGGCTAGAAGACCCAAATGAAGTATTATTAGGATTTTAAGTCGGTATAAACGAGATCTCACATGTGTAAGGGTCCAATGGGTGCAAGCCAAGTCAAAAATTGCAAGAAAACATAATTTCAAAACTTTTTAGCATTTTTGGAATTGATTACAAATCCCCTAATTAATTACAAATCTCATAATCGATTACACTTGTAACCGATTACATGATTTTTAACAGATTACAAAAACTCCCGAGGGCTTCAACCCATGTTTGTGACCGATTACAAACATGAGTTATGTCCCATTTTTCAGAATTCTTCAGCATAGACACCTTATAGGAAAACGGTCATAACTTTCTCTAAAAAACTCCAAATTATGAACTATTTGATGTGTTAAAAAGTATACTTGAAGTCATTTCCAAAAAGGTATAGATAAACCTCTAATTCACTTGGAATTGGTGTCGATGGTCTCAAGAAGTTATCCCAAATATGAAATCAGGTTAACTTTCGAACTTGACAAGTTCGTGGCCCAACTTGGGTTCTACACTTCTAACTCTCAATCCAAATGGTTCCTAAACCACTCTAAGGTTTGTATAAAATATGTAAAATAAAAATTTTACCTTTACATGAGTTAAATTATTTTTTACCCTTTAAGTGCAACATGGGGTGTTACATATAATATGTGCGAACATGTGTGGGGTGTTATACTCCTTGGTAGGCTCCACCTTGGGACACGAGTTGCTCAGCTTCATGAATGTCTTTTCTGGGTACAATCGTATTAGGATGTAATAGACTAACCAAGAAAAGACCACCTTCATCACTGACTAAGGCATGTATTGTTACAGAGTCATGTCATTCGGACTCTAGAATGTTGGTGCCACCTACTAGAGAATAATGAACAACATTTTCAAGAAGCAAATTGAGATAAACATGAATGTCTACGCTGACGACATGTTGGTAAATAGCCTAAAGGCTGAACAACACTTAGCCGAGCTAGAGGAAACTTTCAATACCCTAAGAAGGTACCAGATGAAGTTAAATCTGGCTAAGTGTGATTTTGGATAGCAACAGGTAAGTTTTTTGGTTTCATGGTCTCCTAGTGAGGAATAGAGGCAAATCCTAAGAAAGTCTAAGCCATCCTTAACATGCCACCTCCGTGAAGCACCATGGATATACAGTGCCTCATAGGACGAGTGGCTGCTCTAAACTAATTCTTCTCTATAGCAACAGGTCGAGTGGCTGCTCTAAACTGCTTACTCAAGAAATCCTTCGAATGGACCGAGGAATAGGAAAAGGCATTTCATGGCCTTAAGGAACACGTCAGGATATTGCCATGGCTCAATAGAATTATACCAGGAGAGCTTCTATACGGGTACCTCGTAGTGTTCGACACTGCCATAAGCTCAGTTCTGATTAAGGAGGAGAAAGGAGTCCAAAAACATGTCTACTACACTAGACGGGCCTTACACAAAGCTGAATTAAATTATCCATGAATAGAAAAGGTGCCTTTCTCTTTGGTGATGATGGTGAGGAAATTACGACCACACTTCCAAGTCCACACCATCGTTGTGCTAACCAACCAACCCTTAGGGGTAGCCTTGCAAAAACCAGACACGTTGGGACATCTCGTCAAGTGGTTGGTTGAGTTGTGGGAATTTGACATAGAACACCGACCTAGGAGTGCGATGAATGGCTAAGAACTTGTAGACTTCATGGTTGAACTCACACCTTCGAACAATGAAAATGAAAGTGACTGCTCTAAAGCCCCTCAGGAGGGTTCTCAATATGGATGAATCCTCCACCAGCTCAGCTAGCAGAGCCGGTCTGATTCTGACCACCCTGGAGGGCATCGAATTAGAATACGTTGTACGCCTCAGATTTAAGGCAACTAATAATGAGGATGAATATGAGGCCCTAATAGCAGGTTTGATGATTGCTCGCGAGCTTGGGGCCGATGATGTTATTGTAAATAGTAACTCCAGACTGGTGATAGGACAAGTTTTAGGGGAATATGAAGCTAAAGAAGATAGGATGAAAGAATATTTAAAGGTTGTCAAAAGATTAGTAGACAACTTTCAAATTTTCAAATTCAAGCATATTCCTAGACACCAGAATAAGCAGGCAGATAGACTAACTTGACTTAGGACCTGAGGGCCTCAAGACCATGAGGATAGTAAGGTACTGGTAGAACACCTCATGGAGTCAAGGACCGTAGGACAGCGGCGAAGGAAGTAAAAGTGGCAGAGGACAAGCCTGATTAGACCACTGTTATAATCCTCTTCCTCAAGACCAGGGACCTCCTTGAAGAGAGAAGTGAGCCGAGGAAAATGAAGCTTTGAGCTAGCCGATTCACATCAATAGGGAATGTACTCTACAAGAAAAGTTTCATGCTACTATATTTGAGGTGCCTTTCCCCCTGAGACAGATTATGTTATGAGGAAGTACATGAGGGAACATGTGGCAACCACTCAGGAAGACAATCTCTAGTACACAAGCTCATCTGGAGTGGCTATTATTGGTCAACCATGCAAGCTAACGTGAATGACTATGTGTAGAAGTGCGATAAATGCAAGAGATTTGCAAACATGACTCGGCAGCTAGCCTAAGAGCTTGTGTCAATGACCGAACCATGGCCCTTTGCACAATGAGAAATTGATAGTGTGGGTCTTCTGCCTTGAGGGAAATGATAGGTGAAGTTCGTAACCAGAATATCATCAATGAATATAATGATAAATTGATTTGGACGAGGCCTAAATACCCTATTCATGAGATCCGTAAATGTTGCAGGTACATTTGTTAGTCTAAAAGACATGATTAGAAATTCATAATATCCATACCTAGTACGGAAGGCAGTCTTGGAAATATTCTCATTTTTAATCCAAATGATGGTATCCGGATCTAAGGTCAAACTTGGAAAAAACCTTGGCACCTTATAGTAAATCAAAGAGATCATTAATCCCTGAAAAAGGATACTTGTTCAATGCACAACCTCATGGTTTCATCTTTATTCTTAACAAGTAAAACAGATGTTCCCACTAGAGATACACTAGGGTAAACGAAACCTCTATCTATCAAATCCTATAACTGCACCTTAAGATTTTTCAATTCAGTTGACACCTTCCTATATGGTGCCATAGAAATAAGCTTAGTGCATCCCCCTAACTCAATTGCAAACTCAATATCCTTATTTAGAGGTAAGCTAGGAAGATCATCAAGAAACACATCGCTGAAATCTCTAACAACAGATATGTCTCCAATCTGCACCTAATCTTTCTGGTTATCAATAATGTAAGCTAGGTACCTTAGCCCACCTTTCTGCAACAACCTTTTTGCTCACAGGGTAGAAATAATCTTAGGAAAACTTTGTATTCGCTTGAATATAAACTTAGGATGATTGAGGATACTAATGGTCACCTCCTTGTTATAACAATCTACCTTAGCGTGGTGAGTGGCTAACCAATTCATGCCTAGGATGACATCAAAGTCCTGTAAATCTAATAGAATCAAGTTTGCTAATAGTTAAACTTCCCAAATCTTGATCACATATGACTTGTATACTAGTTCTGCAACCATAATCTTACCAAGTGGGGTGGATATCAGTAGTTCATACTCTAATTGTTCTAGTGTAGCATCAATGTGTGTCATAAGTCTGGTAGACATAAAAGAGTGTATAACTAGGATCAACAAGTACTCTAACATAAGGTGAAAATAAACGAAGAATACCTGTCACCATAATATTGAACATCTCTGCATCCTTCTTAGTAACTGCAAAGACTTGCCCTTGTATTTTTTGCCTTAGTTTCCCATCAATAGGCTTGGCCACCTGTTTAGTCTTCATTGTTAGGCAGTCCCTAATCACATGATCGAACCTTGTGCTTTGATACCAACTCTACCACTAGATAGAGTTGGTCGTTAACCACAACTTAACAATCTAATTTGTCTACAAAATCATCAAAACATTATGCTCTAATACCAACTCTATTCCGCCCTGAAACCCATACTACTAGGGCCATGAATTTTAGCACGTGACATTAACACTTCACTTTGCTTTCATTCTTTCAATCATTCATTCATCCATAACCTATATAATTTTTTTGCTTTCTTTTCATTCATACACAGTGGAATAATACATCAATCAATTTCCAATGATCACACAATTAATCACAATCCCATAAGTCTGACCTGTATAAAATCCCATAACTCATGAATCATAATCCTGTAAAAAAATCCATAAACAATGTCTAACATCCCCATTAAACTTAAATAAATAGTTTGACATAATCAAACCCATTAACTGAAATCAAATACTGAAATCCCTAACTTATTACATTCTTTTAAACTGAAATAACTGAACTAAAATAAATAAATTATCTAATTCAAATAACTAAAATAAACAATTATCCAGTCTCTAACTGTCTCTATCCGGAACCGTTACTCCACGATCTCCTCATCATATTTAGTGCCAGATTGGGGTAAGTCTTAGCATGAAAACAGTAAACTAAGGAAACAATGGATCAAGACTTAGCACGATTATAGAAACTAAATAGATACTTTTACATTTACTAATCAATATGCAAAACAGTTCATAAATCAATCTTTTACAATACTAAACATTTAGTAGAAATTATAGTTTTATGCACAGAACAAAAATAAATAATAACATACACTTTTACATTAACATAACAGAATGGATCAGATCATGTGTCATATCATTACAAAATAGAACAAAGCATATGTTTGCTATCAAGCCAGAACATAAAACAGTTCATACCATTTAAACCCCGATGAGAATGGTCTAATTCGCACCATTTAAACCTAGGTGAGAAGAGTCCAATTTGCACCAATTATACCTAGGTGAGAAGGGTTACTACTACCACATATGTGGCCAGCAGTAAAGATCTATAATAGTTTACATCGATTATACCCATGTGAGAAGGGTTCCATCAATAATTCCCCTTGATTGGCAAGGTGGCTTTTTAATAGTACATATCATTCTTTTAGAGTTTCAATAAAATCATATAGTTCATAGAAGTAACATATATTAATTCTTTACATTGACTAATTCAAAATAACATATAAGAGCATGCTTGATCCAACTAGACACAATCTATAAAACATGTTTTCAAAGTATATCAAATATGTCCAAAATAGTACTCTTGAGAATCACTAATGGTAGGATGTAAAAATCAGTACCTTTCTTTATAAAATAGGATTTAAGAACATTAAGAATAAATCAAAAGATTAGACACATAGCTTCTCTTAAAAATCAGTAAACAATTACCTCTAAAATTATTTAGAAGATCAAAACAACTCTTAGAATAGCTTTTACAATTTTAGGAATAAAGCCCTCTATTAAAACTCTTGATTTTCCATTAAAAAACATAGTTTTACATGTATTAGTCACACAAAAACAATTCAAAATCGATGATTCAATTCATTAAAATCTTATAGAATTGAAGACAAATCACTTTTATATCATGTTTTGTAAAAACTACTTTATCTCTTGCAAAACCACGTTCTAGAACTTTAGACAATACCAAAACCTTGAAGAACAATTCAAATCTAGTTCAAAAATGATGAAAACCATTGTAAAATAGAATCAATGGAGTTCTAGGAACCTAAAGAATGAAAACAAAACAATATTTGACCTATGTTCTTACCTCTTGGTGTGCAAAAATCGTTCCTAGCTTTGTTTTACAGAAAAAACTCCAAAATTTTAGCAAAACTTAGTTTTCCTCTTCCTCTTGCTCTTTGATCTTTTTCTAGGGTTTCTAGGTCTCTTCAAGTCGAGTTCCATATATTTTATAGATGCACATAGGGCCCCACACAATTTGTAAACCTAAAAGGCCAAGAAAAAGTCGCTATGACCACTTTCCTATTCCAATATGGGATAGGGCAATCGATCGGGGGTTACCTGATAGTCATGCCCCGAACCCGGGCCATCATAAACCAACCTTGGACCATGAATCAAGTATGGGTCATGACATGTGTTACTTAACTTATATTGTCCAATCTATATCACATTTCATATTTTATCCATAGTCTCTTATCATTCATTTAACATTCTTTTATCCTTGGAATCCATATTTAGATTTTCATATAAAACATAACATGGAGGAAACATATTCATACGTGATCATTTTTCTTAACTAAACAATCAACACATATGTAGCGGAAATAACACCTTTACCTTGCATTCACATATGTAAACCATAGTATCTTTATCTATAAAGAAAAGATCCAAGGTTACTTACAATTCAATCTACAATAAAATATAAAAGAAGTCTCACAATGGGATACACATTTGTTTCATTACATCCTTATTACAAGTACTTTTAAATGAAACTAAAAATGAAAGATCATAAAATGGGTATCTGATTTCTTCTCTTATCCCTTCATCCCCTTAGATCAAAGTTCATCACCTGTGATGGTTGTAAAATTTTGGGTGAGCTTGACGGCTCAATAGGCATATATGCAAACCATACCAATTGCAATCCGAAGCATAAAGTATAGATTGCATGTGAGCAATTCAATGTTCTAATAAATAATCAATAAATACTAACAATAACATGTTGGTCCATGGATGATCATAAATAGAATTCAAAGCCATGAACCATTAATAACAAAGGTTCAATACTTCAATAAACATAACATTATCACAATTCCTTATTAGCATTTTCATAATTCATTGATTCAATAACTAGTTTGATCTTTTATATAGGTTCAAATCACTTGTCATTCAATTGAGTCATATCTTTATTTGTTTGTCAATGAGTTTAATAGTCAATAATTCAATGATTTGGTATTTCGATAAACATAGTTCAATGATTCGATATTTCAATAGTTCAATAAGTCAAATGATATGACAATTTTACCATTGATTTGACCCAATAGAAGGTCCCAAAATGATATTCAAAGGTTTAATGAGTCAATGAGTTCAAAACAATATTTAAATATGTTCAAAGAGTTCAATACAATAAATGGTTCATTCTCCATTGTTTAAACCCGATGGGAGATCCCAAAAAGATGTTCAAAGCTTCAATGATTCAAAGTTCAATAAAGTTCTACCCTATTTTGACCCAAGGTTAGGTCTCGTCCTTGTTTAGGCCCAAAATTAAGCCCCTTCCTTTTTTAGGCCCAAGGTTAAACCCCTTTCTTGTCTAGACCCAAGGTTAAATCATCAAAAATAGAATTCTACCCCGTTTAGACCCATGATTGGTCCCTTCCTTGTTTAGGCCCAAGATTAAGCCTATTTCCTTGTTTAGACCCAATGTTAAGTCATCAAACATAGAATTCCATTGTAGGATCTATGATCATTCAATTAACTCAATGTGAGTTCAATCAATAATCATAATTCTTCTTGTTAGTCATGTCCAATTTCATCCAAAATAGGGTATTCATCTTAGTTTCAATATTTTTGAGCATTCTAGCTTGATTTTGGTGATAAATCAATCAATAATCACAAGTCTCAAGTCATGACAAGATTCTATGAGTTCTTATCATGAATTCAATCATAATTTCTAATTAATGATTCAATATTCATATTGTTCAATCATAATCTTTAAATTAATTCATAGGAATTCAGATTTTTGTAGTTCAATTGATCTTCTATCACATGAGATCTTCAACAATTTCAAAGAAATCGAGATATTTATTCAATAAATCATTTAT
This sequence comes from Platanus orientalis, assembly GCA_025762735.1. NCBI lineage: Eukaryota > Viridiplantae > Streptophyta > Magnoliopsida > Proteales > Platanaceae > Platanus > Platanus orientalis. The sequence goes on along the minus strand of JAOXJP010135345.1, from coordinate 391 downwards.
CATAGTTTATATGTGAAATTGAAAGTCAATTTATATATAAATTCAATGATAGTAACTTCTTTACATTCAATTCCATTGTAGATCAATAGATTTCACATATTTTCAAAGGATTTCAATGAGATTCATATAAATCATTCATAATTTAATTCATAATAGGTGATTCATGGAGTTTCATATCAATTCAAATGTGGATCCATGTCAATTTCATATTTAAACATGAAAATTCAAAGAAATATTCATGGATCTATCAATATAATGGAAGATGAGTTCAAAAACTTACATAGATTCACATAAATGAGGATTTTAACAATGAAATATTCATGAAATATGGTAGATCAATTAAATTTAAAAAGAAATGAGAAGGGAAAAGGTGCATAGTTAACATGTACAC
>JAOXJP010135334.1:0-13491 GCA_025762735.1 Platanus orientalis | reverse complement strand
GTGGTGCTGCCCTTGGAAGGTCAGTTCCCACAGGACCATGCACCCAATGGCTATCCGCCAAGCGTTGGGCATCAACTGCCCAGGTGCTAATCTAAGATAAAGCAATAGTTTCCTGAGGAAACTGGGCATTGGGAACCTAAGGCCTGCCATGAGGGCCTGCTCATACAGCGCTACACTACCACCGGGGGCTTCAAAAGCTCGGGCCTCAAGAGGGGCGGTGAGAACTACCCCCTCTAGGATTTGGTATGTGGTATAGTACCGAGCAATGATCTTTGCCCCCAACTCAGAGCCGTATTGAGCGGCTTTAAAATCCTCATCGGGGGCAATTTCCCCCGCAGCCCCCCAGGAACTGGTCAAGGCAGACTTGGTAGCCTGCCCCAGGGGAACTTGCCGGACTTCTTATGAGTCGTCGGCTCCATCAACCATCTGGTCGACGGTATCCCTAGACACCATTTATATAAAAAGCAGACACCGAGAAGGACAAACTAGAGTCAAAACAAAAACAACCGAAAAAAAGGAAGACCGACTAACGGCGAACAATAAATATAAGAAAAGCAAGAGAACGCCGGAGAAGAAAGAAGGGACTCGACGGAGGAAAAAAAAAAGAGGGAAAAGAGACGAGAGCAAACGAAATAGAGGGGTCCAAAGAGAAGGTACCTTCAAAAGAAACGGAGGTGAACACACCGGAATATGGCGAATAACAACCGTCCGGTGGGAATAAGCTGCTAGGGGATGAGCAACGGAGGCTCGAATGCTTTAAGTGCTGCTTCTGGAGCGCAGGAGGTTACTGAAAATTGCCTCAGAAACAAGGGGTTAGGAACAAAGACGAAGAAAATCGAAGTGAAGGTAAAGAACACTTTTATAAGAAACCCACGCCATTCCCGACCCTACACGTGTTGTCCATCCAATGGCTAGGAAAATAAGACCGGGAAGCGAGGCGACGCGCAAATCCCCAAAATTCAAAAGGCTTAAACGACAACCATCGGATGACCTAGAAACCCGAAACGACGTGACGCTTGATCTAACCTCCTATCGGCACGCGCACAGCCTCTCGGTTCTTGAGACGCATTAAAATGCGAGGCCATCATTAGTGCCCGTCCCAACTAACATATCCTCGACAATCGAAACGACATGCCATCCACACCGAAGTAGTAAAACAACAAATGCAAACGATTCTCGTTCCCGGCCATCGTAGACTCGTACCCGAGAATAGGGGTCAACTGATGGTGAAAAATACCATGACCCTATAAAAATGAGACCCGGGAGATCAACCCTACAAGGAAAAGACTTGGGGGCCCCAAAGATTCTAGCCCTCAGTCCCCCACGACTACAGAGACCGAAACCCGGACCACAAACCAGAACCGCCCTACAGCTACTAGAGTTATTGTGTCAATAATCCCAACCCTCATTTATGGCACTTGACACTCAAAGGTCGCCCGATGCCCTCAATCCCTAGCAAGGCCCCAGATGTCGGGGGCAACGATCCCGACTAAGTCAACCTAAGGATAAGCATGATTCGAAAACCGTTATACGAAGCGCATAACCTCTGCAGCAGTTCTGTCGATAGACCTGCCAGCCCTGAGAAAAGGACAGGCATGTTTGGAGAAAAGGTATAAAAAATAGTGGGAGACAGGGACGTACAAGGGTATGGGGGCAGCGACGTGCAAGGCTGGAGGGGGAGAGCGACACGTGGTCTTCATCTCTATTCACCCTAATCGAAGTCTATAAATAGAGGCATCGGCTTATTACTCAAAGGGAGAGAGGTAAAAAAACTCTAACAGTAAACAGGCTCCATCTACAGTCCCCTTAATCTCCCTGACTTAACCGTCGGAGAGCTAGAAGTCAACCCACTACCGACCCTAGCTTCTTGACGCCATGTTATCTAGTGTGTGCAAGAATAATTCAGTCGAGGACCTGGGCTAACCATGGACTATCTGGTTGGCATGAAGGGAGGCTATTTCTCAGTACGCCAGCAGGGTGTAAAGTGACTTGAGCCAATTCCCCACAACGTGGGTGAGATGTGGCATGACCCTCTTAGAAGAGACGTCAGGCATCAAATCTACCCAGCAATATTTGGGTTCGTATTACCTGCAATGCGACGGGGTTATTTGCGGCAAGACACAGTTGGGGTGCAGCCCATGCACATTTTGGAGGACCCACCACCCGCAGCCCTTAGAAAGTGTATGGGCCCCACCCCGACTGTGTCTTGCCACAAATAATCGGCACAAATAACCCGTCACAGGTGATACGAGTCCACAATATTTGGCTATTATGAAATGTTGGATGCCTCACCCGCCAGTTGTGTAGATACCATTTACGAAGCAACTGTATGCAGGCTTGGTGGCCGTCTATTACCCGAGGATTTGTTGTGCCCCTTTATAGAATGCCTAAGGTTTCCCCTGCATCAAGGGCAGACATTACACCGAAAAGTGAAAATCCCCTGGGATTTTGTGCTCCCCCCTAAATTGTCCCTAATCCCTGTATGTAAGGGGGACACATCACATCAAGAAGTGATTTACACCCTCCCCCAACAAGTGTAAATCATTTTTTAAGTGATGTGCTCCCCTTACATGCAGGGAGAAGGTTAGGAGCAATTTAGGGGGAAGCACAAAATCCCAGACGGTGATAATCACCCCCAAAAAAGTGTGAATCACTTTTTCTGCACCGTGACTGATGTAGAACAGACCTAAGGCACTCTTTAAGGGGGTGCACCAAATCCGAAGTGTCTTTTTACTACAATACAAGTCATTTGACATCCACATTAAAAGGGAATCGAAGAAGTCAAAATAGGGAAATCTAGTTATAACTTGTAGAAAGGGCCTGAAATCCTCTACGCCACCCCCTTGTGAGGCACTCAAGGGCCACACGAGGGGGGGATCAACTCACTTTTTGGGATGTCACATCACCTCCAATAAGTGACTTGATTACCCCCTCGTGTGGCCCTTGAGTGCCTCACAAGGGGGTGGCGTAGAGTATATCAGCCCGAAAGGATTTGATATCAAGTGCGACACCCCCTGATGGGACACTCAGGAGGGGGAATCAAAAACCTCCAAAAAGTGAATTGATTCCACCCTCCGAGTGTCCCATCAGGGGGTGTGGTGCATACGATTTCATCCCATTTCTCCGACTGCATAGTAGGAAAGAGATATTTGCATTGATGATGTGACCCGTAGTGGAGTCACTTTTTTGAATGATTGTCTGTTTTGACACAGACCTCTATTATAGTGCATGGATTGACACATGATGTGTTTTTGAATTTGATGTCTTTTATTGACCACCTACTTCTTCAACTGAAAACTTTTTTGACCATTTTACCCCCCAAAACAACACATGTCTGTTTTCAGTTCACCATATACACTACAGATGCAGTTTTATCACAGAACATTTGCTTCACTCTAGAACCTTCATTAAGATGTTAATATAAGTGTGGGAAGTGTTTGGAAATCAAAAGAAACAATAGCTAAGGGTGAGAAAAAACCCAAAAACACAATCATAATCAATCAAGACTGAATCCTGACCAACTAGGACCCCAAACCCTAAAGAAGGGTTCTTTCTGACCAATCAAGATGGAATCTTGACCAATTGGGAAATCCTAATCGGCCATGTCGTGTTCAGTGCAATTATTCTAGGAATTTTGGGGGGTATTCTTGAAATCTGATGCCTACTCATACCCAAACACCCAAATGATGATATATGTTTCTAAATTTATCCCTATTAGATCAAATGACAAAAGAACTAGAGAAATAAAAGAAATAATAGAAGAATTGAAAAAATTAGAGGGAAAGAGCTCCAAATTAGGAGAGGTAAGCCATGAGAGCTTGCTGCATGGAAGAATTGCTTAAATCTAGAATCGTTTTTCTATTTTACATGAGATCTATATTGAATTAGTGAATTAAGATCATTTTCACAATGGATCTACAAAAAAAAAAATTTAATTAAAAGAAGTTGGTGGAGTAAAATGCAAGGAAAAAGGAATTTGCCTAGAGGAAGAGCTAGATCTACACTTAATCTTTATGTGGATCCCAAGAAAGTGGATGTAACACCCCTCAACACTCCAAAGAGATAAAAATATAATTTAGCATATGTAAGGGTAAAATTGTCTTTGAACATTTTTAGGAAGTCATTTATAGTGTTTGGAATCCAATAAAATAAATTAGAATTGAAAAAGGTGAAGATAAATCCTGAACTTGTCAAGTTTGAAAGTTGTCACAAGAATGAATTTTGGGAAACTTTATAGGTAAACCTATACCAACCCTAAAAGAATTAAAGTTTAAATCATACATCATTGGGAAGATATATAAGTCTAATTTCTAACAAAATAAACGATGTGTGAATAAAAGTCTCCTAAAAGAAGTTATGATCGTTTTTCCACAAAGTGTATGTTAAATGCCCACAAAATTGAGATAACTTTATGGGAACACTTGTACCAATCCCGAGTAAATTAAAGTACAAATCATATATCATTGAAAAGTGTTAGAAGTCTATGTTCTAAAGGGTTAAACCATTCATAAAAAGAGTTTAGAAAAAGTTATGACTGTTTTATTGCATGGTGTCTGAGTTGAAAACCCTAATCCATGTTTGACCAGTCAGAGAGATGGGGCATCACCCTCGGGAGGTGCCTTAACCAGTCACCAAACCTCTGACGAGTCAAGACTGAGAGAAAAATGTTGACCAATTATGAAAATTGCTATTTTTCCATTAAGTGATGTGGTTTTCACACATTAGACCCCTACACATGTAGGATATTGTTTGAGACACCTTCTAAATTTTAATAAACCTCATTTAGGTCATTTAGACTCCAAGCTTGAGTAAGTTGTTAAAACTTAGATAATTTAACCTAAAATATTTATGGTTTTTTATTTTCTACCTTAGTTTATGTATTCTAATCATAGAATACTTTGTTTACTCATAGAAAGATGAATGTTTGACAAAGGCAAAAAAGTTTTGAAAGAGGATTCCCTTCAAACTAATGATTAAAAACTTATGTAAGTAGTTACACAAAGCTTATTTTATTTTTAGTTGTATTTAGGCTTTTAAAAATCTTGTAATAGTAAAATCTTGAGTCTATGAAAGTTTTCTCATATTTTTGTGAAGCCCTTTGTTAGGATCTTAGAAACCCTACCTCTTGTGGTGATTTGTAATAAGATCTTATCAATTTACTAGGATATTAGAAATCTCTATTTTATACTATAAGGAAAAATGGATTTGCATGCTATCTATATGTATTTCCTTAGAATAATGAATCCCGTGCATTGTAAATGCTTATAAACTAGGATTCTATAACTCTATAGTTTCCATGAAAGATATTGATAGATGATTTTCTTGACTTTCCATAAAAATATATGATTACTTAAATTAGTGATGAACGTCTCTTATATATGTTGGTTAAAGACAATGTTAGAAGATAACTATAAAGTATGTGGATTTTCATGTAATGGTACTAGCATGTTGTTGTGTATAAATTGCTTAGGAAATTCTATGGAATGATTTATAAATAAGATATGCTTAGAGATAGTAAATGATTGAATGACATAAATGATTGAATTGTTATCTAAATCATTATTCATGACATGTGTATAGGTTTTAAGATGTTTAAAAATATATGTAGGGTTGTGAGACTTCCCTAATTGATAAGGTTAAAGAATAATTTGTTCATGTTTCACATATTCTTGGTCTTGTTAGCATATTTCTATCACATGAACATAGTTGTCTCTTGCATAATGATTGAATAATATGCCAAGTAAAAGTAAGATGACTAAGAATTGACAATATCTAAAACAAATGAAGGACAGAGTATAAAATAAGATAAGTAAGGAATGTAAAGACAAGTGTTTAAGTAATGAATGTCCCACCATTGGGAGCTAAATGATGACTAGTGTTAAGTGATAAGTAAAAGTAACTAAGATATAAATAATAAAAAGTATGATGACCCTCTTATTAAGGTAATAATGCAATGGTATGACGACCCTCCCATTAGGGTAATAATGTAATGGTATGATGGTCCTACCATTGGGGTAAAAATGTAATGGTATGATGGCCTTCCCTTGGGGTGATAATGCAATAATATGATAACCCTCCCATTGAGGTCTATAATAATGCAATGGTATGATAGACCTTCCATAGGATATAATGTAATGACAACCTTTCCATTGAAAATAAATCTCAATGGTAAAGTATGATGGTCCTTGCCATTGTGAAATAATACAATATGCCAAGGTATGAATTAATGCTAAAGTTCTCACTATTAGGAAATAGAAAAACATGTAAAAAATTAAGAAAAATCATAAAAAAGAAAAAAAAACTATGATAAGAAGAAAAGAGAAGTCTATAAGGAAATAAAAGCATTAAAGAAAGAAAATGAAGCATATAAGCTTCAAGAGTGAAGTATGGATTATAAACCATGTAAGAAAGAATGCGTAAAGGCAAGAAATGAAACACTTAAGTGTCACAAGTATAGTTGGTAATTGATGCTATTATTTTGCTTTCCATTTAATTTTAGCTACTTAGACTTAATCCAATGAGCTTCATGTTAGCACCATTTCATTTATATATCTTATTTGGAAATCTTATCTTATGGTTGGTTTTGAAAAGTTAGAAGAGGAATTTTCGAGCATTTGGTTTTGGTGTGAGTATGAGCTATTTCTTTCCGTCTGGTTTTAAGTATGGTTTTTATATGGTTTCACTTATGAAATTCTATTACATGGACATCTCTTGCATTTTAGCCTTATGTAGTTACATATTATTTTATGTACATATGAATTTAGAGTACTATTTTCTTTTGAGCTTTTGGTTTTGGATCCAATCACCAGGTGACATTAATAGGTGAAGAAGACACTAGTTGCCCACCAACCTTTGATACCCTAGGGGATTTTTGTGGGCTAAGCCTTGATGCCCTAAGGGATTTTTGTGATTTAACCCTTGATGTCCTAGAAGATTTTTGCTGGCTATATTGGTCTTATACCCCATTTCTGAACCCAATCACCAGGTGACATTAATAGGTTAAGATGACACCAGTTGCCCACCAACCCTAGATGCCCTGGGATATTTTTGCAGGCTTACCCTTGATGTCCTGGGGGATTTTTGCCTGCTATATTGGTCTTATGACCTTATTTTGACCCAATCATCAGGTGACATTAATAGGTGAAGACGATACTAGTTGCCCACCATTTTCATATGAGATTTTAGTTTTGTTGGAGACCTTACATGGGTTATATGATTTCAGTTTTGCTAAAGACCCTACATAGGCTATATGATTTCAGTTTTGTTAGAGACCCTACATGGGCTATATGATTTCAGTTTTGTTAGAGACCCTACATGGGTTGTATGATTTCAGATTTGTTAGAGTCCTTATATGGGCTAATCCGTTGGATTTGATACAAGGTGTTTTGACGAGATTTTGTTTAGGAACCCTACATGGGTTGAGTTTATTTGATCTGAGGCGTGTTTTGTTAAAAACCCTTCATTGTTTATGTGAATTTAAGTGTTGTATTGAGCTTTCATGAGCATGCACTTGGTTTGAAATCTATTAGCTAAGGCAGCTTACTTGAGAGGTGATACAACCTATTTATAAATGAGTATTTTGTAGAAAGCATATGCATTACATGTTGCACTTTCCTTACAAGCTACACTTTACTTATTCAGTTATGAACTTTTTTTGATTTGGTTTTATTACTTTTGTCACATTTACTAGAGTTTGATTATTATTGTGGCTAGTTTGATTCTTATCTATTATGCATGTTCAGATTTGATATTGAGTCATACTCGTGCAGGTTCGATTTATTCTATGGAACATTATGTATGTTCTCTCACGAGCTTTATGGTTTACCCATGTTTTTACCACCATTTCAGGTGCCACTCTGTAGTATGCTTTCTTGCAAGTTTGGCCCGAGTTAACTCTTTGGGTCGAGAGGAGCATCGATCTCTTCATTTTCTTTATGTTTAGTCTTATTTTCCAGTACTTCCATGTAGAAGACAGGATTATGTTCAGTTAGGATTTTGGTCTAGTTATTTAATTGTTTTTATGTGAGGACACAAATGTTATATGGTTGGTTAGTTGACCCTTTTTATGATATGGTTTAGATACTTATTGAAATTCCAAGTCCCAACTATCCTAGAGGGGGGTGAATAGAATATTTAAAAATCTATTATAGTAGTTTATCTCCTGTGAATTAATTAATTACTTGTTCTTTAATTTTCTATTTGTAGATGATTATTTTAATAGTGAATAAAACCAATGGTACTTATGCAATATGAGTAAAGACAGTGCAAGTAAAGTAGAGAAAACACAAGAGACAACACACACAGTTTATAGTGGTTCGACAAATGTGCCTGCGCCCACTTTCAAAAGCTCCTCACTGAGCCAATTAATTTTATTACTCTCTTTACAAAAAGATACAGATAAAATTAATCACAAAACCTTCTTCACTACATTTGGTGTCTCTAGAAAACATATAAACTGTCCTCTATGTCTCTAGAGGGGACTAATCGACTACCTCTAGTGTCTCTAGTGGAGGTTCAACAAATATAATAAAATATGTTTAGAGAAACTAAATTATCAGTAGTTCATGCCTCTTTGATATACTAATATTACTGTATGAATCATAGTAATGCAAAGAGTAAGTTCTCTTTGAGTTTCTTGCCTCTTAGTAGGCTAATTTAAACTTTATGGATCTCAGTTAAAATGAAAAGACAATACTCTTATAGTTTCTTGCCTCTTAGTATGCTAATATAGATATGATTGTAAATCACAAGTAAAGATTTAAGTAATATCTAACTTAGATTAGTTGATTTTGCTACTAGAATAATAGATATATACTATAAGAAAAACTGATCAAGTAATCTAATCAAAAGCTTTGTAAAATACCTTGAATGAGGTTTTGCTCTCGGAGCTTTTGATAGAGTTCCTTGGGTTTAAACCTAATGATCTTCAAATCCTTTGCTTTCAATGATGATAGTTAGCATAGGAAAGATTAAAGAATGGATCTTGAATGTAGTAGAGTAACCTTACTTTGATTCTCAAAATGTTCTAAACTTTTTTACGCTTTTCTTTCTCGTTCTTGTCTCTCTTCTTTATGATCCACTTTAAGACATATTAAGAGTTCTTAAAACCCTAAAAGTGGTCGTACGAGATGGTCCTATAATGACAAAAATAGGTAGGAAAAATATTAGAAAAATAATAATTTTTCAGTCTGGCTCATCCATGATCGATCATGGAGGACCTATAATCGATCATGGGGTAGTCTGGGTGATTTTTAGAGAAAATACCAAATTTTCCTAATCGATCATAGGATTCCATGATCGATCATGGATCTATGATTGATCATGGATTTCCCATGATCAATCATTGCCACCTAAAACCCCATTTTTGCCTGTTTTTGTATCTTTTTCACTCTGTAACTATCCGGCAAGCTACAAGATCTTTTTCTAAGGTCAGGGAAAGGTTTTATACGAGTTCCAACCTAAGTTTGGGCTGTTCTTTATGAATTTTAAACCTTTATACTTTTACCATATACCTGTGAAGTTTGGAAACTCTCTTTGGCTCTCTTCTGGATGAAGTTGATGCTTCTTCAACTTGGTTTGGAATTATATTTGTTCTTAGGTATGATGAAACATAATCAAGTGTACCTTCTTCACAGATACTTTACGTTCTAGCTCCACTCTTTTGGCATGGTATTAACAATTTTCTTCAACAATCTCCCCCTTTGTCTATTCTATGTCAAAACCTATAACTCACTCAATTACATAGAGATTTTACAATGATATACAAGTTACATTTGAAAAAAAAAAATTCAATCACTCCTCCTTATTTACATACCACACTCCCCCTAAATAGAAGCCGATCATAGGAGCCACTTTCTTTTTGCATATTGATTTTCTTTAAGTCCTGCAATCATAGCCACAAACAAAATACCTTTCTCAAGCATGCATTTAGACTAAAACATTTAATCATAAAGTATAATCATGTATGTAATGACATGTATGCAAGATGTAAGTAAGAAATGCAAATTAATTATCATTTTTGTGTAGACTATGAGTTATCATGTTTGTGTGTTGAACTAACTCTCCCCCTTTTTAAGATGAATTTACATAGGCTTTTGAAAGAAAAATAAGTTCATTCATTGATTTCAAAATATTACAAAAGAGCTAGAAAAAGTACATCCCAATTCTAACAAAGAAAGAAACTATATCCTAAGTTGAGGGCTATCAACATCATCACCAGGGCCTTCAGAATGGCCTGAATCCAGAGTAGCGAGATCAATGTCTTCCCCATTGGGCATGAGGCTACCTGGCATCCTCCTAAACTCTGGGTGTTGAGATAAAATGAATGCTTCCTAGAAATTAAGTTGATAAACAAGTTGTTCTTGCCTCACCTCCATCCTGTTCATCTTCTCTGCAAACATCTTATGGTTTGCAATCATCCAAGCATGTCTCCCATTTCCTTAGAGATGTAGACTCTCTAGTCATTCCAAGACTATACTCTAAAATTCATGTTGGGAGAGAGGTATTGGTTCTGTAGTTGGTGGTAGAGGAGCAGGTACATCCTCATCAAAGGGTTTATTACTAGAATCTCCTTTGTGTTGATCCTTCATAGGACAACTACCTTCTTGTTCTTCTCCACCTTTTGATGGTATTGTCATTGATGCTAGTGCCTATCTGGTGAGGGTCATATTAAAACACAACACCGTGTTTCTTCAAAATCTGGGTGATCAGAACCGGATAGATGATGCAGAGGCATAAATTCTTGGCCTTGACTACCTTGATCATCTTTAGACACATGATCGATGCCAAATCAAGTCGTTCATTGCTCATAATGCAGTCAATGACATAGGCCATCTCCTCACTCATGTCAAAACGATGAGTAGTTAGGAAGAGGTTGTAGGTGAAAACTAGGTTGATGAACCGTAAAGCTAAAGAGCAATCTAATGTGCTCAATAAAGTGGTATAGGCAAAGCTCATGCCTGTGAACCTTCCCACAATAGCAAACTTCTCAGCTAGAGTAAGAGGCAGATGATGGAACGGCGCACCTCCTTTCCTAATGCGGGGAACACCTAATTCCATAAACAAAATGTTTGGATTCAGTTCGATTGGGACCCCATAAACCTAAGAGAGCAAAGATAGATCGGTCTCATTCATTGAGTGGACATTCGCATAAAACATCCACACCTCTTGTTCATGAACCAAGTTACATAATTTGAACAACAGTAGCCAACCGTATGCTGGTAGGTGGGAATCTAGTATGGCCATAACTATGGGTCTCGGTTCTATGAACCGCTCACTTACTATGTAATATCCAAGATTTTTCTTATGCATTTTCATTATTTTTATGCCTATATAACAGAATTAGAGACCTAAAAACATATGAGAACTTTGAAATTAGAATCACACATGCTAAAATAGACTTTAAATGAACTAAGGTTAGATTATACATGGGTCACGGTCTCTAGAGGGACCCACCCCTCTGGAACCTCGGCCTTAGGCAGAGGCATCTCAAACTGTCCTCCCTGGTGGTTAGTCACCACCACCACCTTGGGCATTATGCCTATCAGATTAGGCTTGACAGTAGGAGCCTTCCTCTTCCTTTCTCTCCTAGTTGGGGGTGTTGGCCCAGATCCTCCTTTAGGCTTGCTTGTGGGCTACCCTCTTTCTTCTGCCATCTGGCACATCAAGATAATAAAGATAAGTAAAAGAAATTTCAAAAAAAAAGAGAAGTTTTGAAAATTAAAAGAAAAGGTTTACCTGGGGCTCGATGGGAGCACATGACTAAGTGGCCCACCACTTTACATAATTCTTGTCCCACTCAAGGAAGGCGGAGGCATCGATGCCTACCTCCCATTTCCCTACCTCGCCCTCTATCTCGATCACTAGAGGGGGAGGGTGTGGCACCACCAAGTCATCTATCCCCTCACTCACTTGCCGCCAACACCTCTCTCCGAGGTACTAGGTGATCTCATCTATGGCAATAAGGAACACCCTCTAGAGAGACCAATTCCATGCCATGGACTAGCCAAGTGCCGCATCTCCCTTAAGGGCTCATCGAGCCCAGGGATGCCAATTAACCTGCATAGAATCACATTGGAGTTAGAATCAATGTTTTTCTCAAAATAATTATTAATTATATGAAAATTTTAAACCTTTACTTACTTGAGAGGCAATCAGTAGGTCTAACTCTTGCCTAAAGATTGAGGTGGGTTTACACGTCTTATGGCGCGTCTTTGAAATGACCCACCTCTCCACACAAGGAAAGGAGAACTCCTTCAAGCCTTTCCAGTTAGGGGCCAGTGGTGGGAAGTGCTCATAACACCAGACCTACAAAAATGGAATAAAGTATCAGGCAATGTAATAACAAATAATCTTAAAAGTAAATAAACAACATGTTAAACAATAACTAACTCACCCCCCATAGGATGTATAAACTAAGGAATGAGTGCGGACCTTTCCCTATTGCCACCTCGCTCATGTTGGCGTACATCCACCCGAGGGCGGATCTACCTCAACTGTAAGACCTCACCATGGTCAAGTCCTTCAAGGTAGACAGGAAATGGAAGTACACCTGATTGCTCTTCCCATAGAAGACAGAGCGGGTCTGCATATAGAGGATGAATGTCCTCACTGAATAGTCCACCTCAGCATCGGCGTGCCTATCTGTCGCAAATACATAGCTCTTCTCGAACCATGAGGCAAGGACACCCTCAGTGCCCTTGTAATACTTAACTAGTTATGGCCCCAAGCAATCCTTTACCAGTTGTGGGTAGTCCTTGACGACTGTAGGGGGAGATATGTTGTCCATGGAAAGCCTCGTCGTCATAAAAAAGTCTATAGGGTGCATCCCTATCTCCCACATGGGTAGGTGGAACGTGCAAGTCATGGGGGACCATCTCTCCGCCAGGGCCATCAGTAACCCTTTATCCGCTTTCAGCTAGGGTAGACTAAGAAACTGCCTAAAGCCCAACTCTTGTACCTTGTCATGGACCTTCTCACACATACGTTTCCAAAGCATTTGGACCTTGGACCAAGACCCATGCCTCTCAATACCACCCTTAACCTGCACATATAATAAATAATGAACATGTTAAAACAAGGTAAAATGAAAAGAGAAACAAAGAGTAAAAATTTGAAATTTTGATTTCAAGCCTAATGCTTGAATTTTGGCCAACACTTGAATTTTTTCTAAACACCTAATCTTCGTCCCAACAACTGAATTTTAAAAACCTTAAAATTTAGGCATTACGCTTGTAATTTAGGGCTGTGATTTTTAGGCGTCAAGAGAACCAAAATTCTTCAAAAACTTTTTAAACTCCCTAAAAACTATTCCAACTCATTTTTTTAATACAAGTTAACAAAAAATCATTAGTTTAAAACAATCAAACATCCATGTTTCATGAGTTTTTTAAAAAAATTTCAAAGATGTAAAGAAACTCTAAAAAACTTTAAAACAACTTTAAAACAACTTGCTTAAAATATGAGGAAATGCATAATGACTTAGAATTTAAA
>JAOXJP010135323.1:0-13491 GCA_025762735.1 Platanus orientalis | reverse complement strand
GCTATAGGTAATATTATAGTGTATGACGGAACCTTGTGGTCTATGATTGGTTCATAGATATTTAATTTACTTATCAAAAGTCTTTCGCTAAAATCAAACAGGATTAAATAAATTAAGGAAAAGGAAATGAAAAATTGAATTATCCTATTCACCCCCCTCCCCCCCTCTAGGATCTTTACTGGACTTTCAATAATAAGCACATGTTCTACACCCACCACAACCATTGGCTAAACCATGATCTCTAGTCAACATAACTCACTAAGGAAGGGCTATAACAACTGATGCAGGACAGCCTAGGGATGGGCTGCAAACCCTCGGGTTATGGGCTCACAAAGACTAGGACAAGTTCCCCACTCTGAATTTATCCCACAAACCATAAGTACATTCATTCTCAAATTTAAGTAACGGCCCAACAGTTCAAAGTAGAGGCTTTGAAAAGGTTCAGATAAAGAAAACATCAAGGTGAATGAGGGAATATAGTGATATCCAGGAACCAAGAACCTTCTGGTTTAACTTCAGAACACATAAAACAGCAGGAACAAGCTTGTAGCTTGACTAATTGGCGTATGGAATTAAACAGAAACAGAACTAACACTACCTGCAGGTATTGATCACCTGTAGGGGTCACTCAGAACTGAAACAAAAGTTATGGGGAATGGGTTAATAGGCTGAACAGAGTTGATTTCAAGAGAGCAGTGAGGTTAGGCTTTAGTAAAGGTTTCTGTGCCAGGGTGATAGGGGTTTGAGGTAACTACAGAAGGAGGACTGAAGGGGAAAAGGGGCTCCAGGGTTTAGGAGTTATAAGGGTAGGTTTTGTTTATAAGATAGGGTCTGCAGCCGAGCTAGATGTATCTGCAGGTTTAGGGTTCTAACAGGTCCTGATATTAGAGCATATCAGAAGGATTCCTGGGCATGGGATTGACGAGGAGAACTGATGTCAGATTCTGAAATTCTTGGTACCCACAGCAAGGGGCCTTAGGACAAGGTTTAAAGAAGGAAATAGGCTTGAATAGTACTAAGGGAACAGCACTGGTTGGGGATAATAGGATACTGACTGTGGCAGCTAAAGGAAGGATAATTCTTATTGCAGCAAGTGTGGGGAATGTAAGGGAGGGCCTGCATTGGCTATATGATAAGAAAAAGGCTGTAAACAGAGGTCCTGGATTAGATTTGGGTCTGCAGAATCAGTCAGGGTTTCTGGTATAACAGTAGAGATAAGACCTCAAGGGAGAGGTCTGAAATCCCACTCGATAACCCCCAAAAGATTGGGTATCTGGGTTTGCAGACTTAAAAGAAATTATAAGGGTCTTTTGAGCCAGTCGCAGGGTTCAAAATTGATGGGTCTTGGGTTTTCAGAGATCAAAACAATACGGGTAGGGATTCTATGGCTGCCACTAGAGTTAAGTGAGGGTATTATTGTTTTCTATTAAGGAAAACCAATCTTGGTTTTAGGATAGAAGTAGCCGCAAGGCATAACCCAGGTGGATTTTTATAGTTTCAGGCCAAAACAGAAAAGGGCCCTGTTTTATGACTACCTCTGGAGGCTAAACTGGGTTCTCTTGGGTTCTAAAGGTGAAACACAGCAAAGTGAAGGGTACTTTAATGGCTACAGTAGCAAGTATAAAGAGATCAACTCAGAAAACCCACCAAGAATTAGGTTCTTGAAAATAATTCCATCATTAAACAAAGAAAAGGAGAAGAACAGAAGAAGGGGAAGGATTACTTGAAGTGTAGAGTTTCACCACAAATCAGGGGACGTTGGCCTCTCACCAAGCTTGAGGAAAAACCCAAGGTGTCTCACCATGGGAAAAACCAGTTGCTAGTTTTGGAAGAGTACCCAGCCATGGGTTTCAAACTTCAAAAAAAAAACTTTTTTCTTTTCTATTCCTTGTACATGTCGATTGAACTGTTTTATAGACTCTAATACATTAGTCTTTTGAAGTTTCTAAAAATAGAAACTATATTTTATTGTACTTCTACCTAAAGACTCACTATTACTTTCTTTCTAAAAGAAATGGGCCAAAAAATGTGGCCCTCTTTGAATCTGCAGACTAGCCCATATCTAATACAATTAAAGTTCTCTAAAATACCCATAAACTCTATTAAAACAGAAAGCACTAAGTAAAATACATAAAACAACTCTAATAATGACTCCATCAGCTCCATGTGATAAGAGAACATGTGACCTTCATAGCTCTCCATGTGTGGACCCCACCAAGATCCATGTGAACTCCCCTTGATCTTCCCTATCCGCATCAAACTCCCCTGGTTTGAAAAAACTCGTCCTCGAGTTTTGTAATGACAAAGGATCAGCAACATTGGGAAGCTCAAACTGCGTAGACATAGACCGCATCCTCCATAAGGCATGTACTAATGTAGACCTTTCTTCTCACAAG
This sequence comes from Platanus orientalis, assembly GCA_025762735.1. NCBI lineage: Eukaryota > Viridiplantae > Streptophyta > Magnoliopsida > Proteales > Platanaceae > Platanus > Platanus orientalis. Next base: position 11,095 of record JAOXJP010135323.1, on the reverse strand, counting down.
CATCTGGTAATGGAAAAACCTCATAGTAAACCTCCTCAAGCACCTCATGTGAAATTGTCTCAGGCTCACGAAACTATAGGGAAACTACGAGTGGCTGTGAGTCTGCACATGACTGGACTGTCTACAGCTTTTGGATGGTCAAGAACTGGGGCAGTTAAGCCACATACATCCACAATCACCATTGGCTCATCTATCATGCGTGAAGTATCTGCACTCGCATACCCAACACCTCTCATATTAAGACTATCATCATCCAAACTAGTTGTAGGCTTGTCTTTCTTATCAAACTTCTCTGACTCAAGTACGTGTTGGTCTTGAGGTTTCAAAACCATATGTCTTGTGCTCTTTATCAACTCCATTGGGGATTTCTTTTGCCATCTTTCTCTGTTGAATCTGACAGGATTGTGGGAAGTTGTTTTGACAAAAGTTGAAGGTGATAAAGTGTTGGCGTTGCAACGAAAAAGTAATAACAGAGGTTGATTCTTTGAGATATCGGCTACACCAAGAAATGGGAGAGGAAGACATGTCATCATCCTAAATGATAGGGATTCATGGGGATGGGAAAATTTAGCCCAGGTGCTTCAATTTAATTTTTTGAAGGATGACATCCCAAGGAAACCAAGAGCTTTTGTGCATCGACTAGAGGAGTTTCCAAAGATCCATAGCTTAAAACTTAAGGGTAAACCTCCTAAGATTTGGAAACAAAAGGCGTCGCAAGGGAAGTGGGTGCTATGAATTTGTGTGGAAAGGATTGACGAGTCTCTCTTGGGGTGAGATTGAAGATGTAATCTCTGTAGCGCTCATGAAAGGGAATAGGATTCGAGTTATTCCATTCACTCCGAACTGAGGCTTAATTTGCGGCAATAACTGGACAAAATCAAGATGGTGGACGCTCGTGGAACTCGTATGATCCGTCCAGGTTCATTGGTATTTCATAAGTGGACACCCCTTCTAGGTACGAAGGAGGCGAAGTTGATGAAATCATATTGTATTAAAATTAGGGGCTTGCCCTTTCATATGTGGGAGGAGGTATTCAGGGAGATAGCTTCGAGATGTGGGGGTTTAAGGAGGATGGACGAGAGGTCTTCCTCGTAGAAAGATCTCTGATGGGTCAAATTGCAGATGAAGGAAGTGGATTGAAGGCGAATCCCTCATTCAGTTTCAGTGTCAAACAGTGAATTGTATCAAGTGATCATTGGCGTGGAGGATGATTGGGAGGAGGCTGATTTGAGCATCGACAATACTTCTTCTGGCAGGTTTTCCGATCAGTGGCTAGAAACCACTCTGTTTTAGGCTCTGACAGAGGCAAGGGGACTGTACACATTCAAAATTCAAATGAAACTAAGGAAGAATCGAGTATGCCTTTGCGTGAAGGAGGGGTTTTGTTGTGCAAAGACGATAATACTACAACTTATGTGCCGGATGGAAAAAGTAAAGGGTACTATGGGGATTCCTCCAACCTTTAAAGAACATATGGAGAATTATATGGTCCAAATTGCCCATAACCTTGCAAGTATTCCAGTTCGTGGTAAGGGGATAAGTAGAACACTGTGGGGATTTCCTTGGAGACAGTCGGGTCTAAAGGGATTTATGAAAAAGCTCATTAATGAGGTATGTAATGGGTTGACACATAAGAATGGAGAAATGGAAAAATTGTCATCTCAAAATAGGCGCATTCCCTTTAACACACTAACAAAGGATTAGGTTTTATCCCACTTCGGTCCAGGATCTAATAGTCAAAAGGGGGGTTCCGCACGAGAGCTAGAAACAAGGTCTTCCTCTGCCTTGATGGAAGCCCAGGCAGGAGAAATAATCAAAGCTCCATCTTGCCAGGCGAGAGGGTAACCATCTTCAGTTCGTGAATGTGAGCAAGAGGTAGTGGTTGATTGTAACCCTTTGGCGGCTATTCCTGGGGAGGAGGCGGAAAGAAGTTGTCTCACAAACCCCTCTTCCCCAAAGGTTCATAAGGGATTTGCGGCATTCTCATGCGAAGGGGATGCTGGATATCTCAATGAAGAAGATCGGGAAGTGGGTTGGAGAGGTACGGTTTGGAACCAGCGTGGCGTCTTGACACGAAAAACAGTCTCCAAATCGTCCCTATGGATGAGGCGACTTCAGCTCTCTCTGAAGTCTCTTTGGGTGCTGAATCAGATGCAAGTTGAGAGCCATTTTTTGGGGGTGTCTTTTGAAGGGGTGGAGAGATAGGCAATTGCTCTCTTTACAGCCCTGGAACGAGAGATTTCAGTTACAGGGTTAGTATTGGATAGTAGAAGGGTTCATCGAGAACTGCAGAATTTAAGATCGGATTTTAGAAGTGGTAGTAAAGGAAGGAGGACTGGTAGAGTCACCAGGCAAAAGACTGGGACCTGAAATTGGTCGTTGTTCCTGCCTAGTTTGTTGTTGGTTAGTCATGAATTTTTCTATTATGTCATGGAACATGAGAGGGCTCGGTCGGTATGGGAAAAGGTTGTTGGTGAAAGATATTGTAAATTCAGGCTCTATAGAGATGTTGTTGTTGTTAGAGACGAAGTTGAAATCACTGCCTCACTCCTTTATGAAACAGGAATGTCCTTTTTCCCCTGTCGATGGTATTTTCTTACCCTCTAAAGGTGTTGCAGGTAGAATCTAGTTATTATGGGATACTAGCAAAATTGTTATCTTCCAGTCTTGGGTGAGATCTTTCTCTGTTTTGGTAAGGGGTCGTCTTTGCGGTTCTGAAGAGGAATGGATGATAATGGGTGTTTATGGTCCTTGTTTGGACTGCAGAAAAGTGGAATTCTTTCAAGAACTCACAAGCATAAAAAGCACCTGGACTGGTCCGTGGTGCATATGCGGTGATTTCAGTGAAGTGATGTGCCCTAGGGACAGATCAAGTGAACGGGGTATGTTTGGAGGAATGCAGATGTTTATGGATTTTGTAGATAGTTGGTGTCTGAGGAATGGTCTAATTGCTGGTGCCACTTTTACCTGGTCGAATACGTAAGTGAAACCCTTCCCTGAGCAAGCCAGACAAATTTCTTCTCTCTCCAGAATGGGACTGCTCCTTTCCTTTCTCGAAAGGTTTAGCTCGCCCAAGTCCAGTTTCTGATCATACTCCAATTGTTTTATGTGGAAAGATGGTTGCAGGGGCTCCTAAGCCATTCAAATTTGAAAATATGTGGCTTAAAAGTGAGGGATTATTGAAATGGTTAAAGACTGGTGGGAGTCGTTTGAGGTGTCTAGAAAACCGGGACAAAGGCTTAGGGACAAGTTGAGGAGTTGGAATAAGGAGCTGTTTGAAAATGTAGAAGCGAAGAAAACTACCCTTCTTGATGAAATTAAGTTTTGGGATGTAAAGAAAGAGCATCAAAGCTTGGAGGGAATTGAGCGACAAATGAGAAATCGGGTCAAGCAAGACTATGCAAAAATTACCGACTGGAGGAAATTAAATGGAAGCAAAAAAACAAAATTTCAGTGGCTAAAGAAAGTGGATAATAGTACAAAAAATTTCATCGTATTGCTTCAACTAGAAGAAACATGAACTATATTCACTCCCATGTGGATAAGAACAATATTGAGATAGCTCTTGGAAACCCGCCAACCAAATTCGGAAAGATAGCTCTTGGAAACCACCTCCTCATGGTATTTTGAAGTTAATTTTTTATAGAGTTTCTAAAGGAAAACCGGGTCCGGCAGGCTATGAGTGTGCGGTTCGCAATCATGAAGGCATCCTAATTAAAGCTTTATGTGGTCCTCTTGTTCAATGTGATTTTACAATGGCAGAAACCCAAAGTCTATTGAAGGGGCTCAAGGAGCTAAAGGAAATGGAGCTAAGGAGTTGTTTTATTGAGGGGGATTCGGAAGTTGTTATCGGTTGGGGCCAAGGTAAAGTTTGTAATGCATGGCGCTTGTGGAGCCTGGTTTACAAAATTTTGGAGATCTCATCAGAGTTGGAATGCTCTTTCTTTCATGTTCCTAGGGAACAAAACTCTCTAGCAGACTCTCTTGCAAATTAGGGAGTGGTCCAGCATGTGCATTATAATGGTTCTTTTATGCCTTTTTAATTAGTTGGCTATCCGTTGTTGTATCATTATGTTTTTTTTTTTGTTTGTTCAATAAAATTTTCACTTATCAAAAAAAAAATTGTCCAAAACTTTGGCTTGTAGATTGAAGGTGATAATGAATGATATAATCTCTCCAAACCACTATGCATTTCTGGAGGGCGGACAAGCAGTGGACGGTGTTCTTATAGCAAATGAATGTTTGGATGCTATGGTGAAAAGTAGGAAGTCTAGGGTCTTTATGCAAATTGGATCTAGAAAAAGCCTATGATTAATTGGAATTTTCTGGATTACATGTTGAGGAGGTTTGGATTCAAAGAGAAATTGTGGAAATGGATAAGGAAGTGTTATAGTTCGGCACACTTTTCGATATTGGTGAATAGTACTTCAGTGGAGCACTTCCATGCCTTGAGAGGGCTAAGACAAGGGGGCCCATCATCTCCATTTCTATTTCTTATTGTGACCGAGGCTATCGAGGCTCTCATCTCAAAAGCCTTCCAAGGGGGTATGTTGGAAGGTTTTGAAGTAAAGAGAAATGGTTTAAAGGTGTCTCATCTCCAATTTGCGGATGACACTCTTATTATGTGCAAAGACTCCGAGATCTAAGTCAAATATCTAAGATGTGTGATAAGATGCTTTGAAGCTGTGTCGGGTCTGAAAGTAAACCTCTACAAAAGTAGATTGTTTGGTGTGGGTGAGGTTGAAAGTTTGGATTTGGCTGAATGCCTTGGTTGTACAATGGGATCCCTTCTGACCATGTATCTTGGCCTCCCCGTAGGAGCTGCGCATAAGAGTACAAATATTTGGAATCCAGTTGTGGATCGTATTCAAAACAGACTTGCAGGATGGAAAGGGAGTTATTTATTGAAAGGAGGAAGATTGGTGCTGCTCAAATTTGTCCTTGCAAGCCTCCCTACGTACTATTTATCCTTGTTTGTTATTCCTACATCCGTGGAGAAAAAGATTAAGAAATGTCAAAAAGAATTTCTTTGGGGACAAGGCAAAGAAGGGAAAGGGTTACATCTAGTGGCTTAGGATGAGGTCTGCAAATCGAAGAAATTTGGGGGTTTAGGCATCTCTAAAATCCGAAAAATTAATAAAACTCTCTTATCTAAGTGGCTTTAGTGGTTTGGGCGGGAAGGAGAATGAGATAGCCTTTGGCATCAAGTTATTGCAGGCAAATATGGTACGATAAATGAGTGGGAGTCCAAATCTTCTTCTCTTCTTTATGGGTGCAGTTGTTGGCGAGCAATTATAAATTATGTGGAAGAATATAAAGAGGATATTAGATTTGAAATGGGTTCAGGTGAGAGGATCAGATTTTGGAAGGATAAAGGGTGTAGAGACCATACTCTTGAGTCTGTAGTGCCTTCTCTTTTTAATCTTGCTAGAAACAAGGAAGCCAAAGTAGCAGACTATTGGGTGCAAATGGAAGGTGGAGGGGACTGGAATGTGGATCTGAGAAGAAGATTGAATGACTGGGAGATTATAGATATGGCTACATTAATTAAGCTTATTAACCCTTTTAACCTGTGCCCTAATAGGGTGAATGCACTTAGATGGTTTCATGTCAAAAGATTGGCTTTTCTTTGTGAAGTCTTGTAGGGAGTCAAAGTGGTTGGTAAACACGCCTAAGGTGCAATGGAAGAAGATTTGGAAATGGGACATTCCCTCGAAAGTTGTTTTCTTCATACGGTTATGTGCTAGAGGTCGGCTGCCCACGTTGGATTTATTGCAACACCGTGGCCTGGTCCTCCCAAATGCATGTTGCCCTATGTGTCTGAATGAGGCGAAAGCATTGACCACTTATTCTTGATGTGTCCCTTGGCATATGAGATATATGGACAATGTTTTTGAAGGAGGTTGGCATTTCATGGGTTTTTCTAGAGCACTTTGATTCTCTCATCCTATCATGGGGTTTATGGAATTCGTCAAAGAAAAGTCGACTTATGTGGAATCTTGTTTTGCCGGCGGTCTGCTGGAGGTTATGGCTTGAAAGAAACCAAAGAGTATTTGAAGGGTACCAAGAGCCTGCTTACAAAGTATTCTCAAAGGCTAAAAATTTGGTGTGTTTCTAGGGTCTTAGAAGTAATAAAATGGGGGATTATTCAGTGCTAAAAATCAAATGTTCTCTTGTAATTAGCTTGTCTATTTTTCTTGTTCTCTCCTTGGGATCTCTCTTCCCTCTTTTTTTCTATCAATGAAATTTCACTTATAAAAAAATGTTTGAACTAAATGATAAAATCATCATCATCATAATGACATAATGATTTGATTGTCAGATCTTCTGAGAATCTCTCAGCCAAACAGGGAGAAATTAAATTGTCCCCGTATCTATCACTGATTAGAGTCCAGATGCCCTTTCTGTGAGGGAGAGCAAATTTATATTCCTAATCTCAAGAACCGTCTTAATGATTCCAGGGTCTTCAAACTTGACTTCAGGGCTTCCCGGGACCACAGCTAAATAAGATTAGCTGGAACCTGGCTGAAATAATAATTTCCCAATGATCCGAAGGAACCCAACTGGGTAGAGACCAACTGAAAACCTGGCTGAGCAACCCATCAGTGATCCTCAGGAACTAGCTCAAAGGAGACCAACTGAAACCTGGTTCTTATACCAAAATTGATGCAGGCCAGCCTAGGGATGGGCTGCAAACCTGCAGGTTATGGGCCCACAAAGACTAGGACAGGTGTCCACTTAGGATTTGTACCCCACCAGTACTCAAATAATAGCAGTAGGTCTCAAAGGATCAAATAGCAGTATCCCACAACAATTACTAGGACAAATTTCAATTAAGGACTTTTATCAAACATGTAGTGGGCATCAGATCAGAATTTAAAGAATTCACACAGCAGATCAATCGAGGACCTTTAAACTCCGAGTAAAAACATTCAGCAGCAGGTTTACAAGTATATGATTAACAGCAGACTACAAAGAATGTATATAGCAGTCCTGTATGCTATAAAAGTTCAAGGTTAAGTTAGGTTAAACCAGGACAGTAAATATACTTCAATAACTCAGATCAGAAAGAGATATAAATGAAGACAATCTATATTTCAGGAGCAGAATTAATCTACAGGGGACCTTGGCCTCTCACCAAGCTTGAGGAAAAACCCAAAGAGTCTCACCATGGAAATAACCGGTTACTGGTTTTGGAAGAGTACCCAGCCATGGGTTTCAAACTTTAAAAAACTTACATTTCTTCTCCATTCCTTGTACATCGACTGAACTGTTTTACAGATTTTAATACATAAGACTTTAGAAGTTTAAAAAAATAGAAACTTTATTTTATTGGACTCCTACCAAAAGACTTACTATTACCTTCTTTCCAAAACACAAAAAGCCAAAAACGTGGCCCTCTTTGAATCTATCGACCAGCCCATATTTAACATGATTGAAGTTCTCTAAAATACCCAAAAGCAAAAATTCAAGACCCCTAAACTCTATTAAAACAGAAAACACTAAGTAAAAGACATAAAATAACTCTAATAAAGACTCCATCAGCTCCATGTGATAGAGAACATGTGTCCTCCATAGCTCTCTATATGTGGACCCCACCAAGACCCAAGTGGCCCCACTTGATCTTCCATGTCCACATCAACAACAGTTGGTCTGGTGGCTGTACAATGCCATCACTAGATCCGCCTTTATTTAATTTTCCTAGGAATGCAAAATAGGAGAATTAAAAAGAGTTGAAATAATGACAGTATTACATAGTTTTCACCCGGAGTGCAAAATAAAGGAATGGAGAGAAGCCCAATATTTGTTCATGATTACAAGAATTACCATTTCCTTTGCAAAAGCCACATTAATGTCATCTACTCTATTCAGCAAAGGTAAAACAAAAACAAAACTATGAGTTAGTTTCTGTCCAGTGCTTACAGAACCTTGAGAGGAGAAGGCAAAGATACACAAAACCCATAGCTTAAAAAATAAAGAAATCCTCCCAGGTTTCACCCTAAAAACTCAAAAGCAAATCAAATTGAAGTCTCATTTATCAAAATAATTAAATAAAGCAAAGTTGAATAGTATGGAAAACCTTGCAGCTAAAATTTAGCCCTGTGATTCAAAAAGTATAATAGTTGAATCCAAATCAAAACTAACCAACTATCAAAGCCTAAATTTTCTCCCAATGCCTCCATCACCAATCAAACAAATGTGCAGATTCATAAACCATGAACTTTCACGTTGTCCTTGTTAAAACAGAGCAGATAACACACCCTAGGAAAAGATTCACCCAAGTTTTAACCTACCATATCAGAAACCATAAGACAGACAAGAGGGAGAGGAAAAGGAAGACAAAGATGGAGGTACTGGAAGGATACTTTTTCCATTTAAAGAAAATATTATTTGAACACTTCTGTTTGCACGATGTGTCGCAGAGGTGCAAACTTAAACAATTTGCTTAAGTTTCCACTAGAGCAAACGTGGACTTCTAATAAACATACTAATGATGGTTTATCTTTTGGGTTGTGTATAGGGAGGAACAAGAGCTTCACTTTGTTGTCTGTTACACTATATCATAATAAGAAACTCCCATTTTTGCTTAGTTCTGTCATGGTTGAATCACATTGGGCATTTGATGACATTTCATATTAGAAACTGGTAAGATGGAGCTACTTACAACAACAACAAACAGCCTTATCCCAATTATTTGGGGTCGGCTACATGAATCCTGTTCCGCCATTCCGCTCTGTTTAAAGCCCTATATGCTCAAATGAAAAAAAGAGAGAGAGAGAGAGAGAGAGCACCGCAAGATTGGAATCTTATTGTCCAGTGGATTGAAAAAATAGAGCCTTAGCAGCCAGGATTACTGTAGCCCTTGTTCATTGATATAAAAATATTCTAATCCAATGGATTTTTGTGCAAGGGGGTAAACATCAAATGTAGTGAGTGAGTATTTCCTATTTGATCCGACAAAGGTGTTTATCCAACGGTCGACAACCTTCCATCATGGTCAAACCAAAAAACGAAAAGAAAAATCAAAGTGCATAAAGCAGTCCTCATTCAATGGAGGGTGGGTCCATTTGCCCCACTCCTTATATTTGGCATCTTTATCAATGAGTAGGATCCTCTGTAGCCACAGCATATGTTGCGAATGTGTAGCTGGAACCACGGAGTGACGCCTGACAAAAAAGAGAATAAAGTAAAAAATTGGATTCATTTGAACAGCAAAAAAATGATTATATTATCTTTGATCCCCTTCGCTTCCCACAAGTCATTCTGTGATCCTTCCTACACGAAACGTGCGCCATGGCTACTGAGGATCCTGAGCGCTTTTAGATAGCCAGATGCATGGATTGAGTCTTGGGTAGGGTTGCTCCCTCTTTTAGTAGTCAAAGCAGGTGAGAAGTGAGTTTATCTTAGGCCATCTCTTCCATTAGATTTTAAGCTCTCATGTCCTTGTCTCTTTCTTTTTTCAACCTAAGTCCTTTTTGTCTTTTTAGAGTCTTCAATTGCACATATGGTTGCCGAAAGCAAATCATCTACTGCAACTTAAAATATGGCAAAATGTGGAATGCACCTGCAGTGCGACACACACCCAAAATATTCAATTTGGTGGATGAGTTCCACTTTCTGGCTACGTATCACATTGCAAACAACGCCACACTTTAAGCTGCAGTAGAGGATTTTCCCACCCCAAGCCCCTTAGCTCTGCCCCTGGCTATGATGTCCTGCATGGGTATTCCATGTTCCATTCAACCACGGTATTACCAGCCCCTCTTGTGTATGTTAATTACTAATTAGCCTCCGGGGGGACCTTAAAGGCTCAGATACAACATCCATATGAAGAAAGTCCGAACAGATAACAAAGGATGGCCTCGAATCAGAAGTTGCCCTTACTTCAAGGATTAGAGGTTCTCCTTCTTTATCTACCAACTTTGTGTTAGGACTGCAAAGAAGGCTTAGGGCCCTCTCATCTCTCATTCTTTTAATCGAGGGTAAATGTACCGACAGAACAAGATTGATTCCAATCCCATACATTAATTATCAATAACAATACTTCAATATCATCAGAAAATCAGCATTATATCAGTCATTCAAACCGTACACAAATCCAGGTTTCAAGACAACAGCAAATTCGTTCTCAGCATTAACTACTCAAAAAATGGGATGCTAGATTTCAGTTTCAGAATTTCAATGACAAATGCATGCAAAATAATATTCCGGTAGCAAAATCATCAAGCGATGCAAATCAGATTTTAAAAGCTGCAATACCAAATTTAAACAACAATACCGAATCCGGAAACCTCAGTGTCTTATTATTGTTGAGATATTTTAATCTCAAGTGTCGTGCTTGTCTCATCGGGACAGGCACCCATCACCTTGTACCAACAGGAACCTGTCATTCCTAGAGCTTAAGTTGTTCATCGTGTCCTTCACATCTTTCGCGAAGACCTTGAGACCAAAGTCAACTCTCTTGAACTGTCGTATTATAATCCATTTTGTACAACTCTACTTACCCTCATTTATTAGCCTTCACAAACTACCTAATTTATGTAAACTGTGCACTGTAGCTCCACTTGATCCATTTCGCGATTCAGGAACAATGTATTGCATGGTTAATCATCTTGGATGCCACATTGTGAAGGAGCTTGCAACACAAATGGATACTTGTATTGCGAAGAGATCTCCTCGCGGTGACACGTGTTATTGCGAAGGATGAGGAAATCTCAGATTTCTTCTCTATATAAAGAGATGATGTTAAGCACAAAAATAATGTTTGAAGTTGTTCATTTGTGAGAAAGTCTTAGAGCTCCAGTGTTGGAGTGAAGAGTCAGCTTGAGAAGAGGAAGAAGAAGGCTCAAGCCTTGTATTCACAGAGCTCACTCTGAAGAAGGATACCATCCTCAAAGTTTCCAGAGCTCATTCTGAAGAAGGATACAATCCTCAAGTGCATCCCTTCTTCTCTAGCTCCCTCTTTATTCTCCTGTGAAAATTTTGATCTTACCTTCCTCCTCGAGAAGTGACGCAGTAGAATAGAAAAGAAGAAGAATTCTTTTGAAAATATTATTAATTCCAAGATGTTTTCCTTCGAATTACAATGCCACAT
>JAOXJP010135312.1:0-13491 GCA_025762735.1 Platanus orientalis | reverse complement strand
GTAAAGTTGTCAACATATGATTTTTAGCTTTTTCTCTTAGCTTTCTATGGCTATAAGAATCACCTCAATCGGATCTCTAGAGTGAAAGTTATTCCCAAGTTACTAAACTATGTTTAGAAAAATTTACGGATTTTCGAGCTTCTACTTATGATTCAATTTTCTCCTCCAAAACAAATTTTTGGGGTAAAGTTGTCAACACAAGAGTTGTAGCTCTATCTCTTAGCTTTCTGTGGCCATAAGAATCGCCTCAATCGGATCTATAGAAAGGAATTTATGCCCATAATACCAAAATACATTCAGAAAATTTGAGAGATAGTCTTGCCAAAACAAGGATTCAGCATCTAGTTTCCCTTTTTCTTCATTATTTGGTCATCAAGTTTGACTCAATTAATTGCTTCAATTCTTCTAAAATTAGCTCCAAAGCCATGGCTAGCAAATTTAGGCCAGCACTCCAAATCAAGTTAGGAAAAATGTCAAATCACTCCATTTTGAAGAATAATACATTTCCTACTCTAATTAATCTAAACAAGAAGAAATAAGTTAAAAATAAACAGAAACAATTTAAAAACATGAGAGACAAACATAAACTTAAGCTAAAAAGGTATGAAAATGGTGATAAAATATAAGCACATCACACTTATTTGGTTTATGTCATTATTATTCTATTCCACTGTGATGTATTTTATCTTCTGTGGATTTAAATGGATGTTAAAGGATAAGAAAACAAATTTATATAAAAAGGAAAAATATAAATGTGATTAAGTAAGAGGGTTAGTGATCCACCTCGAGCTTGTTGGTTTCTCCACTATGAGAAATAGATTCGGGGAGGATCACTCCCGTGTCATGGATCTGAACCTGGCCCACTTCATGGTCGCGGATTTAGGTCATGACAATGTTGGTATCAGAGACTAGATTTATAGATTATGTAGATAATCTGAGCTATTTTGGAGTTGAGGATTGAGTTTTTGGATAAGTCAGCAAAAATATTTGAGGATTGATTGATCATTCATGTTTGATGTTTAAGATTTAAAAATTTTAAGTATCTTAGAGATAAGTGGAGGATTATTGGGATTCAGTACTAAGACTTTTGTTTGTGTTACTTTAGGAGTCAGAGATGCTGCCAAGAAGAGGCACGCGATTAGAGTCTTCTGGCATTGCATAGTCAGAGGGTAATATTTTGGTTGGAGTCATTGGTACGATTAGGGAGTTGGCCGACGTGGTCAAAGAGCAGGTGACCCATGGGGAGCAGCCCCGAGAGAGGGCAGTGACATTTATGAGCAATTTCGCCATATGGGACTGCCAGAGTTTATGGGGACTTCTAACCCCATGGAGGCTAAGAACTAGATTGCATAGATTGAAAAGATCTTTGCTATCATGGAATGCTCTTTAAAGCAGAGAATATCTCTCGCCACCTTTGTTCTGAAGGGCGAGGCAGATCATTGGTGGAAGGCCACCCAGGACACCCTCACTTACAATGCTACCGAGTTTCCTACATGGGATATGTTCCTTCATGCCTTCCGCTAGTATTTCATTCCAAAGGGACTAAGAGATGAGAAGATTGCTGAGTTTCTTGAGCTCACCCATGATAGCAGGACCGTTCTCCAATACAAGGAGAAGTTCACTGAGTTGGCCCATTACGCACCTCTGATAGTTGAAGATGATGAAACCAAGGCAAAAATGTTCTAGACGGGACTCAGGACTGCGATCTGCACCAAGATGACCACTGCTAGATTAAGGACCTTTGTTGAGGTTGTTAAGACTGCTTGATTGGTTAAGCGTGACTGTGATGAACTTGCTAAGAGTAGTGACAAGGACATGAAGCACCCTTAGCCTACAGGACTGAGGAGAATAGAGAACACCTATAGAGCTGGCAGGACTAAGATGCTAAGACAGACTGAAGTGAGAGCCTTGTGCTAGAGGTGTGGAAAGTTCCATTCTGGTGTATGCTTTAGAGAGATCGGTGCTTGCTTCAAGTATGGTTTGGTGGGTCATTTGATGTGGGACTACCTAGAATGGATGAGGAATCAGGCCGCTAAGCTTGTGCAGCCAAAGCAAAAGGCCAGAGTTCTAGGGTGTGTCTACGCCATCACTAAGCAGGATGCCCAGGCATCCCCATCTGTAATTACAGGTACACTTTCCTTGTTTGATCATGATGCACGGATCTTGATAGACCCAGGATCCACTCATTCCTTTATTGGTTGTCACTACATGAGACATGTCGATTCCTTACCCGAGTTATTGGACTTTGTTTTGACTGTCTCCACACCACTAGGAAGACCATGTTAGCAGAGTTAGTTTGTAGGTCTTGTGTATTCAGAATTGGGGATAGAGAGTTGTCCACCGACTTGATTCTGCTCGACATGAAAGATTTTGATGTGATATTGGGAATGGACTAGCTGGCATCACACCACACCACCATCCATTGCTACTCTAAGGAAGTGGTATTTCACATACTTGGTCAGCCTGAGTTCTCCTTTCAAGGAGTGAAGCACGACTCATTTCCAAGTGTAATCTCCACACTTCAGGCTGACAGGTTCCTTCAAAAAGAGTGCCAAGGTTATTTAGCCTACGTGGTTGATGGCCAGACTGGGGAAAAGAAGATTGATGACATCCTAGTCATTAGGACTTCATTGATGTATTCTCAGAAGATCTCCATGGTTTGCCTCCAGACTGAGAGATTGAGTTTGCCATTGATCTAGTCCTTGGTACCACACCTGTTTCTACAGCCCCATATTGTATGGCACTAGCTAAACTTAAGGAATTGAATATACAACTTCAAGAGTTGCTTGACAGGGGCTTCATTCACCCAAGTGTGTCACCTTGGGGTGCACCGGTACTCTTCGTAAAGAAGAAAGATGGTTTGATGAGCTTATGCATCAACTATCGATAGTTGAACCAGTTAACTGTGAAGAACAAGTACCCATTACCGAGGATTGATGACTTGTTTGATCAGTTGCAAGGCACCAAAGTCTTTTCAAAGATTGACCTTAGATTAGGTTACCACCAACTCCGAATCAAGAAGGAAGATAAACCGAAGACGGCTTTCCACACTAGATATGGACACTATGAGTTTTTGGTTATGTCTTTTGACTTAACAAATGCTCATCCACTTTTATGGACCTGATGAACCGTGTGTTCAAACCTCATTTAAACACCTTTGTGATTGTGTTCATTGATGACATTCTTATTTACTCTAAGAGTCTAGAAGAGCATAAAGTGCATTTGAGGATTACACTACAGATCTTGAGGGAAAGGAAGCTTTATGCAAAGTTTAGCAAATATGAATTCTGGTTGAACCAAGTTATATTTCTTGGTCATGTGATATCCAAAGATGGGATTTTTGTTGATCCTAAGAAGATTGAGGTTGTGGTGAATTAGTCGAGACCGACAAATGTGCATGAGATTTGTAGTTTCGTAGGTTTAGTTGGCTATTACAAAAGGTTTGTTAAGGGTTTTTCAAGCATTGCAGGGCCCTTGACAAAACTGACCTAGAAGAATGCGAATTTTGAATGACGTAAAGCATGTGAGAAGAGTTTCTAAGAGTTAAAAGATCGGTTAGTGACTGCACCGGTTCTCACTTTACCTTCGGGATCCGGAGGTTATGTTATGTATTATGATGCTTCAAGGCAAGGCTTAAGCTGTGTGCTTATGCAACAAGGCAAGGTGATTGCATACACCTCCAGACAACTAAAGTCATATGAATTGAATTACCCCACAGATGACTTAGAATTGACCGTTGTTGTGTTTGCTTTGAAGATTTAGAGACATTACCTCTATGGTGAGACATGTGAAATCTACACAAACCACAAGAGTCTGAAGTATATTTTCTAGTAGAAAGAGTTGAATCTTAGACAGAGGCGGTGGATGGAATTGATAAAGGACTATGAATGTACCTTTCACTACCACCCCAACAAGGCAAATGTTGTGGCTAACGCATTGAGTAGGAAATCGTCGAGTTCTTTGGTTTGCTTGACTATGGGGAGGATGTCTCTTTGTGAGAAGTTGAAAGAGATGAAAGAGGATCTTCAAGGGAATGAGTTGAGTGTACTTCTTGCACACCTTAGAGTGTAGCCCACAATCCTTAACAAGGTAAAAAGCGCTCAAAGAGGTGATCCTTAACTTATGAAGATTATGGATGAAGTGAAGAGTGGTGCTCAGATAGACTTTTTGCTTCATGAAGATGGTTGATTGAGATTTGGCAACCGCTTATGTGTTCCAAATGATTATGACTTAAAAAGGGAGATCTTGGAGGAAACTCACCATTCTACCTATACAGTAAACCCTCGTAATACAAAGATGTACCATGACCTAAAAGACTACTATTGGTGGAGTGAGATAAAGAGAGAGGTTGCGGAGTTTGTAACTAGGTGTTTGATACATCAATAGGTTAAAGCTGAACATCAAGGACTAGCTGGACTCTTACAACCATTATAGATTCCATAATGGAAGTGGGAACACATTTCCATGGACTTCGTTATGGGTTTTTCCAAGACAAATAAAGGATTCGATGCTATTTGGGTGATCATGGATAGATTGACAAAGTCTGCCCACTTCTTGTCGATCGGAGTTACCTACTCTTTGGATAGGTTGGCACAACTTTATGTCGATGAGATTGTGTGCCTACCCAGCGTTCTAGTGAGCATTGTATCCGACAAAGACCCAAGGTTTGCCTCTAGATTTTGGAGAGGGTTGTAAAATGCCATGGGAACCAAGCTATGTTTTAGCACGGCTTTCCACCCTCAGACCGACGGACGATCTGAGAGAACTATTCAAACCTTAGAAGACATGATGAGGGCTTATGTCATTGATCTGAAAGGTAGTTAGGATGCACACTTACCGTTGATCGAGTTCGCCTACAACAACAACTACCAAGCTAGCATCTAGATGGCTCCTTATAAGGCTTTGTATAGTAGGTGTGTTAATCCCCAATATGTTGGGATGAGGTTGGTGAGAGGAGGATTCTCATACCTAAGCTTGTCCAAGTGACTACTGAAAAGATTCGGCTTGTTTATGAGAGGTTGTTGATAGCACAAAGCAGATAAAAAAGCTAAGCAAACAAGAGAAGATGTAACCTTGAGTTCGATGAAGGTGACCATGTGTTTCTCAAAGTGTCACCGACCAAATGAGTGATGAGATTCGGGAAGAAAAACAAGCTTGACCTGAGATTCATTGGACCTTTCGAGATCTTGAGGTGAGTTGGTGACCTCGCTTATGAGTTAGCTCTACCCCTAAATTTATCGCATGTGTACAGTGTTTTCTATGTATCCATGTTGTGAAAGTACTTACATGATCCTTCTCACATCCTTGAGTACAAATCACTTCAAGTTCGTGAGGACCTTTTATATGAAGAGCAACCCGTGATGCTTCTTAACCACAAGGAGAAAGTGCTATGAAACAAGGTTGTCCCTTATGTGATAATCTTATGGCATAATCATTCTAAAGAAGAGGCCACATTAGAAGGAGAGAATGAGATGAAAACCAAGTACCCACATTTGTTTCATCACCAAGGTACACGTTTTAAATTCAGGGACTGAATTTTTATAAGGGGGGAGGATGTAATGACCTGCTTTGTATAGGAAGGGAAAAAGTATAATTTTAATACTATAAGGGTAAAATTATCCTTTCACATTCTTAAATAGACCATGGAGTGGTTTAGAAACCCATTGAACCAAGTTAGAAGTGTAAGACCTAAGTTGGGCCTCGAACATGTTAAGTTCAAAAGTTATCCCAACTTTACATTTGGGATATATTCGTGGGCCCATTGACATAAATCCTGAGGTAATTAGGAGTCATACCATACATTGATGGAAATATCTAGGAGTCTAATTACCATAAAATAAATGGTATACAATTATGAGTTTCCTAGAAGAAATTATGTTCATTTTACCACGAGGTGTTTGTGCTGACTGGCCATGTATTTAGGGTATCTTCTCAGGCCCACTGACTCCGATACCGAGTGAAGTAGACTATGATCTATTCCTTGTTAGGAAGTTCTTGAAGTATAGCTTCTAACTCAATAAACTGTTTGTAAACATTAGTTTTCTATAGAAAGTTATGGCCAATTTAGTATAAAGTGGTCAAACTTGGAAAAAGGCATTCGGATGGATCTGCCCTATGCCAAATCGATCAGCACTTAGCGGATCGGTCTGCCATTATCCGGATTGATCTAAACCCGCAAGGTTTTACAAAAAAATTTCCAAAAACTCTTCGGATCGATCCAGCACCCATGCGGATCAATGAAACTATTGGGGGATCGATCTAATACCCTCCCTATTAATCTGAAACGACCCAATTTACACTTTTTTGAACCCAAATCAATTTCTCTTCATTTTTTGGAGTGTGGAATCCCCCTAAATCGACCCAAAACCCTATAAATAAGATTTTAAAAAATCTAATGACCTCATTTACATCAAAAGGAAAAGCATTAGAGAGGTTTAGGGGATTTGAAGGCTAAGTATGGAAGTCATTCCCTAAATTGGGTAAGTTTTAGTCCAAACCTTAGAAATCCACTAGTTTAGCTCATTTTTTTCCTAGCTCTAGCATAGGTAAGTATGAATTTCTATTTCTTTATCTAGGTTTATATTTTAATCATAAAATGTTTTAGTTTCTTTTAGAGGAAGGAGGGGTTGGCAAAGGCAAAGAAATTTTGGAGGACGATCCTCTTGTGTATTAAAGGTTTGAGCTTTTGGTGAGTGGGTATGCATTTTATGCTCACTTTCCTTTCCTAGGTTTATAAATTTGTGTAAAATGATATTGGATTTAGTGGTTTTACATTTATTCCTTAAGAACATGATTATTTCTTTTTGTAAAACCTTGATTTCATGGATTGTGTGAGTGGATATATTGTTTATGTTGTACTTTCCCCTTCCTAGGTTCATAGAAAAGTGTTTCTAATCTATATTTACTAAGATTTATGAATTTTAAACCTCTATAGGAATGGTTGGTGAGTAGATATGCATTTTATGCACACTTTCTTCTCTAAAGATGTTAGATTTGATGGTTGAGAGCTTGTATTCATTGATTCATCTCTATTTATTATTAAGTAGGTTGATTTCTTAATAATGGACCATAGTCCTATGATGTGAGCATGATAGTTGGTAATTTCCTTATTAGATTCTTGATCTCTTGGGTTATGGTGTTGTGATCTTGTGAATAGAACTTGGTGAAAGGGATTGGATGGTCTCTATTTCATGTGATGAAGTTTGAGAGCTTGATTCACCTGTGTTATAGGGTATAAAAGGTTTCCTATGGTGAAGATTGGGCTTTCCCTAAGATTTCCTTTGAATTCCTTAATTCTTGCACTCTACATGCTTGATAAAATGTTTCTCACAAATTTTTCTTGTTGTTTATGTGTTTCTTGGATGTCTTTAGATTCTTTGCATGAGTTTATTGTACTCTTTAATGAATTCTATCATACATACATATTGGCCTATAGCAATCTATTATATTCTATAGATTCCCATGATAGGACCTTAGAATTTATGTGTTAATACATTGGGTTTTGCATTATTTGGAAACTTTTGGTGGCATGAGTATGTTGTCCTTAGTATGGTTTACTTCGATGATTCCAAAGGGCTTCTCACTTAGACTCCTCTATAAGTTTTGGGGAAAATGTGGGTTATTTGGTCATATCATTTGTAGCATTCAACATGACATGGTTTCACTAGCATGGATATCACATATGTCTTGGGGTGGGTATAAGCATCTATATTTTCATGTTAGCATCAGTTCATATATGTGATATATCTCTTCTATTTCTAAAACTATTTATGAATTTACACATCGATATCTTTCACATGACATATTTATGCAGGAGTTATTTTACTGATACATGACTATGTATTTTGGTGTTGATTTTGAAAAATAAAGATTTGGAGTGATATACCCATAAGTGGGATGGTGTATAAGTGATGACTGCCATTAGGCGAAAGGGCTATATACTCACCTAGTGACCGCCATTTGATAAAGTGACACAAGATGTCCAATGATGGTCGTCATTTGGCCAATGGACACCATATGTCTAGTGACTGTCATTAAGCGAAGGGGCTATATGCTTACCCAACAATAACCATCAATTGACGAAGGGACACCAATTGTTCAGTGATGACTGCTCTTAGGCATAAGGGCTATATATTTGCCCAGTGATGAGCACCAATAGATGAAGGGACACTAGTTGTCTAGTGATGATTACCCTTAGGCGAATGGGCTATATATTTGCCCAATGATGACTACCAATTGGCAAAAGGACACCAGTTGTGTAACGACCCCCGAAATTCATTACCTTATTTAGGCGTGAAATCGAGCCGCTACTAAACCGGATTCATACAAAATTGGCTATAAATTTAAACCTTTTACCTGAATCTATGATTTTCACAAAATACTTAACCTTAACCTAAAAACAATATAAGTAATAGAATCACAAACTATCACATCTAACCATAATCTTAAAGATGTAGCGAAAATAAACCATAATATATAATTCAACTAACTATCATATCACCATCTCCCATCACTATAGCTCAAATATGAATCTACAAGTCTCAAAAGTCAAACTTTAATCTTAATACGTTCCAAAATGAAGGTCTAATATGAAATATAAAGTTTGGAATGAACTATAACTAATAGAAAAGAAAAGCATTCGCCATATGTTTTCCTCTCAACCTTAAGGTACTTCAAATAGTACACATGCACTAAACCTCCCCTATAATAAAAATGGTATGGATGGGTGAGATCCATGGCTCGTAAGTAGGTATACAAAACCTACTACATAAACCGGACCGATAAAGCATGAATCTTTCCATATAAAATACTAAATATACCTCCATACAAAATACATATCATTTTCTAATGTGTAGGTATGTGCTAGTGTGCTTACATCATCTACTAATTATCACAAGATCTATACATTCATCATCATGGTTCATCATGTAGGACCTATATATGCCAATACACATGATTTTATTTATACATGACATCCTTTCAACATCTACATATGGAAATATGCATGATTCTACCTATACATGACATTATTTCATAGTCCATCCATGGTAAGGATATCTAGTGTACATCTCAATGAGCATTTACATTCATTTCTCATGCATAGACTACACTTTCATAGTATAAATATGCATACCCAAATCATTTCAAATTAAGCATGCATCATTCTTAAGTAATAAGCAAGTATTACAACACATTTGCATAATGAGACATATAAATTTCTACTTCTATATTCATAAATCTATAATTACCTTAGTACTTATCACTCACAATTTTACTTATTACTCATCATAGATTACTTATCATTCATCTTGTCTTCACATATCACTTATTAGCTTCTATTGTCCGAATCACAATATCTATTTATCACTTTTCATTTGTTGTTTAACACTTATCATTTATCTCTTTTAGCATTAAGTTGTACGCAAATGGAAGAACTATCATACATCTCTATTATTCTTACATAGTTTAAAAACTTATATTTCACATGTTAAATGTTTCACAATAGTGTCTTACCCCATAACATATCTAAATGTAAATAAATCATGAAAGGTTTCCAACAAGCACATCACATAACCCACATAAGGTTTTCCAACAGGAAAATCATATAACCGTGTAAGGTCTCCTATACATCCTATCACATAACCCATATAAGGGTCTCCAACATAGCATATCATATAAACAATATAAGGTCTCCAAAAAAGTAAATCGCATAGGTCATATGAGATCTCCAACCTAGCATAACGTATATAATCCATAAAAGGGTCTCCGACACAACACATCACATAACCTATGTAAGGGGCTCCAACAAAACACATCACATAACACATGTAAGGGCCCCTGACACAACACATCACATAACTCATATAAAGGCCTCCAACACAACACATCACATAACACATGTAAAGAATCTCTAACACATCATATCATATAACTCATATATGGGTCTCCAACACATCACATCACATAACCCATGTAAGGGTCTCTACGCCCAAGAAGGGTAACCCACATAGGAGTCTCCATCATAACATATCATATAACATATATTGGGCCACTAAGGCTGTCTTCACCTATTAATGTGACCTAATGAGTGGGTACTTAAAGCTATAAGGCTAACCCACAAAGGAGTTTGTGGGCCCACAAAGGGTAAATATGTAGCTCATTCACCTAATGGTGATCATCATTGGGCAAATATGTAGCCCCTTTGTCTAGTGGCAGTCATCACTAGATAACTAGTGTCCCTTTGCCTAATGGCAGTCGTCACTAGACAACTAGTGTCCCTTTGCCTAATGGCAGTCATCACTAGGAAAATACATAGCCCCTTCGCCTAATGGTAGTCATCACTAGGTAAATACATAGCCCATTCACCTAATGACGGTCATCATTGGACAATTAGTATCCCTTCGCCTAATAGTGATCATCACTGGGAAAATTCATAGCCCCTTCGCCTAATGGCGATCATCACTAGATAATTAGTGTCCCTTCGACTAATGGCGGTCATCACTGGGTAAATATATAGCCCTTTCGCCTAGTGGTAGTCATCATTGGACAATTAGTGTCCCTTCACCTAATGGTAGTTATCACTAGGCAAATACATAGCCCTTTTGCCTAATGGTGGTCATCACTGAACAATTAGTGTCCCTTTGCCTAATGGTGGTCATCACTGGGCAAATATATAGCCCCTTCGCTTAATGGCGGTCATCACTGGACAACTAGTATCCCTTCACCTAATGGCAGTCATTACTGGACAACTAGTGTCCCTTTGCCTAATGGTGGTCACTACTCATGCACCATCCCAGTTAGGGGTGTATCATTCTAAATCCCTATTTTCCTGTCTTAATATTTTTCTTTCTTTACATGACTTATAAATTTACTTTACTCTTGAAATTTATATGTTTCTCTTTCTCCCTTGAACATTCTTTCTTTTTCATACACTCTTCTTTTTCTCTTATTATGGTTTCACCCATTTTATGCATCTTATGAACTTTTCTTATTTCTTAACATTATTTCATATTCTCAATAGTGGGACCTTTAAGGTCACTTACACTTACTCATGCTCACTTAAATACTTTGTATCATTTTCTTACTTTTACTTACGTTTTTCTTCCATTTACCTTACATTTTATACACACTTGGATTCACTTGTTTACACTTTTATTTCACTTACTTTATACTTTTGTACACTTTTGTTCATCTTGACACATTGTATTATATCCTTAATTGAAGGACCTTGATAGAAAATTGCACATTATATTGATCTCCAATGGTAGGACCTTAACCATAACTTGACCTTGATAGAGTAGTGCACATTGTATTTATCCCCAATGTCAGGACCTTGACCACATCTTGACTTTACATGTTGACCTTTACATCTTGATCTTTACATATTAACACTCTTCTTACTTATATTATTTTATGTTTTTCTTAATTCTTTGTTCATTTCACTCCTCATTGGTTCATGACCAACTTACTTTAACGATATTATATGAGCATTCTTTAATCTTAACACAAGAACATATGTTATCCACATATTACATTCATTAACATAGCAATGGAGAATAAATCTATCATCATAGGCATTCATTGTATCATCAAAAGGCATCCAAGAAACATTTATATAGTAATAAAAGCATTACAAGGCAATTTATCAAACATGTAGAGTACAAGATTTAATAAACTAGTATGTGAAATCAAATAAGCATCACAAATTACCATAAACCAACATGTATTTGAAGGAATTCATCATGGAAGACATTAAGTTCATGCAAGGAATCCAAAGACATTCAACATCTCAAGGAAACATATATACATATAATGTAAAACCACTTTTCCTTATAAATTCAATTGGAGATTTTTAAGATCCTAACATAATATGGTAAGATCTCATCACGAATCACCAAAAGAGTTGGGGTTTCTAAGGTCCTAGCAAAGGTCTTTACAAACATATGAGAAAACATGCATAGAATCAAGATTTCACCATTACAAAACTTCTAAGAACCTAAAACATATAAAAATAAAGTAAGTTTTAATATAACTACTTGTTTAAGCTTCTTTTCCTACTCTTCAAGAGGATCTTGGAGAATAACCTCCTTGCCCTTTCCTCTATTCTCTATAAAATAATATTGATATAACATAAATCAAGTAGAACTAGAATATTTAAGAAGAAACTACCCATTCTAATAAGATTTTCAAAGTTGAGAATGAAACTTACCTAATTTAGGGAAGAGCTCTCACACTTAGCTCCCAAATCCTCTAAACATCTCTAACCATTTTCCCTTTTAGTGTAAATGAGACCATTTTAGAGTTTTTTATCTTATTTATAGGGTTTTGAGTCGAGTTGGAAGGGTCCCACACTCTCTAAAACAAAGAAAAATCGATTTGGGTTCAAAAACACGCAATCTGGGTCAATTTGGATCGATTCGGAGGGTGTTGGATTGATCCAAAGGGGTATCAGATCAATCCATAGGGATATCAAATAGATCAAAAAATGTTCTGTAAAGATTTTTGTAAATCTTTGAGATTTCAGATTGATCCAGATAGTGGTTGGATCGATCCGCTAAATGCGGATCCATCCGGCATGAGTCGGATCCATCTGGATGCCATTTTTCTAGGTTCGATCCCTTTGTACTAAAATGGCCATAACTTTCTCTAAAAATTTCTTTTTTGCAAACCGTTTATTGAGTTTAAAACTAGACTCAAAGACATTTCTAACAATGTATGGCTCATACTCTAGTTCACTCAAAATTAGTGTTAGTGGGCCCTGGAAGTTACCCCAAATATACAAGTCTGTTAGCACAAACACTTCATGGTAAAATGAGCATAATTTCTTCTATGAGACTCATAATTGTACACCGTTTACTTTTATGAAAAGTAGACTCTTATATCTTGCCATCAAGACATGACATTACTTCTAATTATCTCAAGATTTGTGTCAATAGACCTATAAAAGTACCATAAACGTAAAGTTGGGTTATCTTTCGAACTTGCTAGGTTCGAGGCCCAACTTGAGTCTTACACTTTTAACTTGGTCCAATGGGTTCCTAAACCACTCTATGGTCTATTTAAACATGTAAAATGATAATTTTACCCTTATTAAAGTAAAATTATATTTTTACCCTTTAAGTAAAAAATGCGGGTCGTTACAAGTTGTCTAGTGAAGACCGCCCTTAGGCGAAGGGACTATATACTGTTAGGTTTTATGTATTGTCAATATCCACGCACAAAACAATGAAGTACATGTAGTAGGACTTTATGTTGTAACTGTGTATGTTCATGTAAGTCCAAAAAAGAGTTCGGGAAAGCACTATGATGAAGGACTAGAAGTCGGGATGACCAAGCCAAACAGACTCAAGTGTTGTTGAAGAATTCCTTAGTCTCAAGTGCTAGCTACCTCAAGGAAGCCAACATCCAAAATTTAAGGGTAAAATCGTAAATGGTTGGTAAGTGGGAATTGGGATTGAACCTAAAGTCAAAATATACATTAACCCAAAACCC
>JAOXJP010135301.1:0-13492 GCA_025762735.1 Platanus orientalis | reverse complement strand
GGGAAGGGACGGTGGGGGGACAACTAAAACCTTAGAACTCAAAAGAGCTTTTGTCATTACATACCCAAGTCAGCACCATCAACAGTCTCTCTTTTGTTGTGCAGAAATTTTCCCAAAGCATGAAACAGAGAAAGCGTCTCATCTCTGCCAAATGGCAAGGAAAATCCATCATCCAACAGATTGGACTCCTTTGAATTGTCTTTTGAATGACCGGTAGACAGAGAGGATAAAGGCAAAGAAAGCATCGGATCTGATCTCAGACAGAAGTACTGTAAAGATGTAATGGCGTGCCTGATGTCACCTCCACTAGATTTCGCTATCTGATCAATATGTTCAACAGCCACATTGCACTGCTCTTCTTTGCATATGCGAGAAAGAGTTTTCTTGATGGAATTTACAGTAACAGGATTAAAAGGCACCTGAAAGAAGATCAACAAGAGGAAATTGAAATGAGAAGCCCATGAAGAGTAAAAATTTCAGATTCCAGAAAACATGATCGAAGTTCCAGCCAAGTTGGTTTAAAAAACGTTACCTTACGAGCCCCAGCACACTCAAGAGATGATTGAAGTTCCTCCCAGTTATTTTTTGTTGGGTTACTAAAGTCAGCTTTAGTATACTCAGTAATCAATATAACTGTTGGAATCTGAGTCGACCGAGCAAGTACATGCAAGCAGTTACTAAGTCTCCCAATAGCAACTTTACCATTTGTTAGAGGAAGATCATCTATTAAGAGTATAACTGGTAATTTTGATCCTTCAGTGGAGGTCAATGGAAGTAATGGGTACTTTCTTATTCTCTCAACAAAGGATTCAAACTCATCCAACTTTGACATGTACTGAATTCCTAACCACACATCAGTATTAGCTACAGAATCAATAAAAATTTAAACCATAATATAATCATTATAGATCACATTTACACACTTTAATGGCACATAAACACTAATTATTCCCAGAACCTGTGATTCATCTATTGAGTCCATCGCTATCGCTCGTAATTGGGACACTCAGTACACAAACAGGTTCGTGGTTTGCAGTTCGTTTCTCTTTAAATGAGACTGGCATTCAAGGGGTATGCTTAAAGTGTAAGTTGTTGGATCATTTAATTCACTACTCTGGTAAGTGGCTGATAACCAATGGCAAATCATCTACTTGATGAAACTAGACAACAAATGCCAAAAGAATAAGTGCATTCACTGGATGAATTACATTACAAAACCATGAATATTACTGTGCACAAAGAAACTCAAGATTATTATCTTGTAGTAACTGTGAACTACACATCCTCTTCTTCACAGAATTAACAACGAATAACGTAATGATAGGTTTGAAAAAAAATTAAATTAAATTTAAAAAAAAAAAAAGAACCATAAACAGGAAGGGTGCTTTGCAAAAAGACAATTAAAGCCCACAGAAAAAGGCAACAACATGTCATAGCAATAAGGTGGGTGAGTTTAGTTACTTAATTCCCAAAAATTATATGAGCACAAAAAACACAAAAGATTGGTTGGAACACCCAATTTTTTTCATTCAAGGCAAACCATACCATTAAAAGCATGAAATACACCAATTTGTAGATCACATCTCTATAGATCAAACCTGGAGACACTAATGAGCTGCAATTCAATGCATATTTTTTTTGAGAGGTAAAGGATAAAACTTTATTGAAAGCTGAAACAGCAAAATAAGAGAGCACAACAAAACAAAGGCCCTTCACCAAAAAGTTGAGAGGCCAAAAAAGAACACACACAAAAAAAAAAAAAAAAAGGAAAGCAACAAACACACCCCACGACGAAACACCCACATTACAACACCTCCCGCCAAAAGGAAACCCAGTACCCACCCCACCCTTTTATTGAATGAATTGCATTGTTTCTTAATATGTGCATGTCATCCTTGTGCAGCCATGCAAATTTTGTCTGTACCATTCAATTTTATTGAATGTCACAGAAGAAACCAGTTTAATGTATATGTTCCAATATCTTGACACAACAAGAAAGAAAAAAGTTAAATCCAAAAACCTAAATTTACTTGGGATGCACAAATGCAGATAGCAATACAGACACATATATGGGAAGTGGAGATACAACTCTACATTTCCTAATATCAACGACGCAAATTAAGACCTATGACTGCCAGAATTACACCAAATATGTTGACAAAAGAAAAAAAAAATAGTCTTACACCAACTGGAGGATAAAATTTCATCCTCCCAGTTTTGAAATGTGACACTTGTCTCTAAAGAAAAGGGAAACCTTATCAGAGAGTTCTTAAGTAAGTTTTTATTCCTTTTCTCACTTTTGGGACTTCTGGTTTTGTTGTTGCTTGTGCTGTTAGAGACACATATCATGTCCACACACAAGAATCGAAAATTTCTCCTCCCATTGATTTAAATATCTCTTCCCTTAATAAAATGCTTTTAATTTAGTCTTTCGAGCCCAATATCATCTTTCAATCTTTACATCATGCCAGATTGAATAAACATGTAATACTTGTAATTATAATCTCTTTAATAATATGAACATATGTTTGCAGTGAAAAGGGTCTAGAACATAAGCATGATATCAATAGAAAATAAGAAAACTTAATACTACAAGTATCCCGAACCAATATCAGTACATATCGTGTCCAAACAGGTAAGCTAAGCAATTGGAAGTATTTACAATTACGAAGGAAATGTTAGGATGACCAATCAGGTCCCAAAACATTAAAACCCCAATGAGCTGCAAGCCACTCCAGCACCAAGGAAAACCTAAGTCAATTTAACATGGCTTAAATTAAGGTTCACTGGGCTTGAAGGGAACAACCAAGACAGAACCTATTCCATTGGGACCTAATCTGGTCATTAAATCATTTTTCTTTGAGAAAAAAAAAAAGAAGAAGAAGAAGACAGGCAGATGGACACTTGATGTCCATCAGTTTGACCCATACTGTAGACATGTTCACATGCAGAGGAATTGAGACCCATCATTCAAATGGTCCCATTTGCGAGATTCTAGACCAACAACTAACCACACAAGATGATTTTAACCATCTGCCATATCACACTGTTTTCAAAGGCACCAAAATTATGGAAACTTGTCCAGAAAATTAGATTCATATAATCATCTCCTACATGGCATAACTGTATTGCCCCCCAGCGTGAAACTTTGAGTACAACCTGGGGATTGATGAATTTATACCAGCTTTCAATTCTAGCCTATGCATCTATTGTTATTTCATTGGTGAACATGATTCACTTGAAATACCTGAATTGGCATTATGTATATGTTCTTGCCATAGAGTGGGTGTAGGGGTGTTCCACTCACACAAGCTTGCTCCAAGATGAGATGCAATCACATTGACAGTTGCCTGCAAGACAAATGATACCCTCATAGAAATCAAGCCTTAGTGTGACAACATTTTAATCAGCCTATGGACCTTATATATGCATATGATATGACCAGATGACTATCACAAGAAGATAAACAAGAAAAAAAATTTACATCTGTAGTTAAAGCAGCCAGCAAAACAGAATTTCCCCATGGATTTTGGAAATTTTAGTCATGATTTTGTAAAAAGACATGCTCCACTGTGAGCAAAATCCAAACTTCAATTCATTAATTCTCAAAACTGTTGTACAATGAGTTCTTAGGACCTTTTTATAACAATATAAAATATAAAAAAACGATTTGGCCCAAAATACCACCCTATGTCAGCCAAAAAAAAAACCAGGAAAATTTTAAAAGAATCTTAAAATTCTTAAAAACAGTCCTAAACTACTCTAAATTAATTGTAACCCCTCCCCATGGCTCATATAGCCTTATTACATCAATTTCATTACTAAACCTTCCTAAAATAGAAAGAAAACAACTAAAAATAAAGCCTAAAACTGTGGGTGGCAATTATACTTCTTCAATGATCCCTTAAGCTTAGTCTTTGGCTGCCATAAAGGTTTGTACTTCTCCATCCACTGAAGAGCTACCTCATCAGGTTTAATTGTATTGTCTTCTTAGATTTTTTATTTTATTATTTTTATTATTGTTATTATTATTATTATTTTGGTTATTCTGTGTTGGAAAGGTCTTAGCCTTGCTTTTGGTTGTACTCTCTCTGGGATTTTGCTGCCCTCTTCATTGAATTTTGTTTTCTATTGAAAAAAATGACTAAAATAAATCAATGTACTAATAAGCTTTTGAAGGAACATGTTGAATAAATGTTAAATTGCAACAGCAGATGTGTAGTGGATGCACAGTTTTGAAGATTGTAATCAGGATTGGCTAGATCAAATGATCAATCCTATGCAGATAGGTGGTGAAAACAAATAGTTAAATGGTCATTGGGAGATTGAATCAGGACACAGACTGGCTTGATCTTAGCTAATCCCTGATTCCATGAGTGTATGCGCACAACAGCAATGATCAAATAAATACTACAGTAAGATATGAATTCTCCATATCACAAGGAATGATTTTAGAAAGGACTCAGCCAAAGCTCAACAACAAACATGAGTTCACAGTCACCTAACCATAACTTAAATAACAGCACAACTAAACATTAAAAAAAAAAAGTGGTCTTAAGAAAAATTCAGAGCTAATAAGAATCACTAGAACATTAAAACACAAATTGCCATATGCTATTTCTTACATCTCAATGGTCATAGACATTGATTATGATGGACTTAATTGCACTCTAATGAAATTTCAACATGGATCCTGAATCAGAAACTCAACAGCAAGCAGTCAGCTACCATTTCAAGACAATGCTTACAATGGAGAAGCATCTCCAGATGAAACTATGAACAATCTGATATTGATAAGAAATGACAACGAACATACAGATTTTCCAACTCCAGCTTGTCCAGTGATGAGGAGAGCATGACTACTAATTTTTTCCTGTAAATAAAAAGGCAAAGAGACTTAAGTTTTCATAATTTTTATTTATTGTTACTACCACCAGATGGTAGTGAAACACAGCATGTTCAAGAAATGGACTATTATGAGGGCTTGAAAATTTTATAAAAAAAATCATGACTAAAATTTCTGAGTTTCAGAGTGAAAAATTTTGAAACATAAACTATTAGCCATGAATCAGAAAAATAAAATGTGAACAGGATATGAGGAATCAAATGCACCCTTAGGATTCAAATGCTGATTGTGATTATCCCATTCAAGTAGAATCTTTACGCTCATAATACCACATTCGAGCTGTTACTAACAAGCACATCAGTATGCAATATGCATTAGGCTAGGAGTAGCAGATTTTACATGTTTATTTCTTGTTTTTGGAGAGCAACAAGGCAGGTATTTATAATTCTTTTAACACACTTCCTGACTACTTGCATCACCATTAAGAAAAACATAATTTTCACAAAATACCTGCTTTAAATCGCCATATTCAATAAATCTCACTGATTCACTTAGGTATAATTGTTTTATATTACTATTTAAATTCAAAGTATAACATAAATGTCTGTTTCACACACACACACATGTTATGAGAACAAGCAAATAGATTTGACTTGCTTTAAAAATTTGAAATGAAACTCTAACACAGATTTGAAACAGCAGGATCTGGCGGTCTTTCTATATAATACTTTTTTTAGTGGGCCTCAGTGTGGGCTTCTTTTGATGAGAAGGAATTGCATGTCTTGTGGTGTGAAGAGTTGTAATTTATTTTGGGAAGTGGAGCTGCTTGTTCTTACTTTTTATATCAGTATCACATTCGCATTGATCCTTTTCTATTGTAACTGTTACTATTTTGCTTTTGCTTATCTTTAATAAATGACCTCTTTACCTCTCAACAAAAAAGTAATAATAATTTTAGACATACTTCAAATTTCACATAATGAAAATAGTAGGAAAATAACTATTCATCTGTACATCATTTACGCCGAAGTTTTATCATGTCACACCGTCTTGACTTGTGAAGATTTTCCCTCATTGTGATGATTACTTCCATATGACAAGCCATGCAACCAACCACATCACAACCCACACGGGCCAAATATCGCTCAATCTGGTTACCCTAGATCCTCGTATCATATGAAAACCTAATTTTTAATTTTTTTTTACATGTCAACTTCGCATTTGTAATCGTCAAAACCACCTCATGTCTACGAAATTGAACAAAGTGCAGAATTTTAAAACCATGTATAGCCCTCATTAAAACTTCCCCTTAAATTATATTGGTATATGCATCATGATCAATCATACAACATTCTGAAAGCACCCCCCTCCACTTCAACCACCTTGATGTAATTTTATGGCATGAATCCTTATTACTACCTGTTTTATACACCTATTATGACTAAATTGCACCCCATTACCTTGATGTAATTTTATGGCATGAATCCTTATTACTACCTGTTTTATACACCTATTATGACTAAATTGCACCCCACCCCATTCATTCTGGCTTAATCCGGCATATCTTACAACCTTTCGATTTAGATCATCCCTTCCTCTCCATTTTATGGTTCTTTATTTTCTTCTAGTCATGTCCTTGATTATATTATTTATCGAAAAAAAATTCTCCTTGGTTGTATTGCTACTCTTCAGTTCTTTTTTGGTCTAGCACCTTCGGTATTTGAGCTGATACCTTTTTGTTTTTGGGCCAGTGCCCATCTTCATTGGTTTTTCAGTTGTCCAAAAAAAAAAAAACATAATGAAAGGCATGAAACATAACATTACCTATCACAATTACAGTTTTAACGAATGCATAACACATGAAATCAACAATGAATGCACGACACATGAAATCAACATGATATATATATGTATATAGCTCCTAAAAAGTGACAGACGGTATAATAGTTTACAAAATGAGATCACCTCTGAGGTTCTTAACCGTTCCTCTAACCACATTTTCACTTCTTCAACCTGCAAGGAGAAATAGGAAACATCATTATAACATTCATGTTAAGCAAACCAAATACAAGAGTAAATAAAAGCAACTCTATCAAGCATCAAAGTAATGGGAAGAGAAAGAAAAGGAAAAGGGAAAAGAAAACCTTGGTGACCTCAGTTACAATCAGTTAAAATGACAGGTCATACATGGATGATCTGAAGTTAGACAAAAAACATGGTGCTTCTCGCTGTTGAATATGCTGAACTGTTGACACAAAGGCATGCAGTACTTGAAAAAAAATATATAGCTTCTGGCCAATCCCTATAAACCATATGAACATAGGAGAGAAGAAGGCACTGGGTAGGAGAGAAGAAGGCACTGGGTATTCTCACAACAAAGGCATAGTACATGTGCAAATATCATGCCTACAATCACAAACTATTGGCTAGAACCTTGGTTGCAGGAAGCCTGAGCAGGTACAGATTGGGGACTGAGTGAAAATGCAAAAGCCTTGAAAATTAAAAAAAGAAAAAGACCTAGGAGCGTCTGCAGGCAACACCCTGCTCTTAAACTCTAATCAGGTGACCGCTTTTCAGGTTCATAATCTAGAGCACTTTCGAAGAACATTCATAGGGATCTATATGGCACTATACATCGGTCAGCACTAATTAAAATAAAGAAAAGGTTCAAAGTGTCGTCTTTCATATATGAGGTTCTCTTTGCTTTTGGAGCATAGAAGCCATGGTTCACAAGTCATGCCGCTTCACTTACATTTTTTTTCCTTTCCTTTTTAGTTGTATATAAAATATGACCCTAGATAGAGTGAAATGGCAGAACAGGAATTGTGCAGCCCACCCCAAGCAGTTGAGATAAGGCTTTGGTGAGTTGAGTAAGCTATGAACAAGCACATGAGAACATTAACTGAGTTACAAGCTCAAAGGATTATCATGCATGTTTTAGAGATGTATTAAGGTGAACACCCTGTCCCAAATGGCATAGTCTACAGTCTCTCTCTCTCTCTCTCTCTCTCTCTCTCTCTCTCTCTCTCTCTCTCTAACACACACAATTTCTCATAATTTATCAAAGTCTCTAAAAAAAAGTTAGAAAAATCAAATCAAATCAAATGAAAGTTCATATGATACCACCAGGGCTATCACAACTTTCACCTAAAAAGTATAAATAATAGTTGAATAAAAGACATTTACATGCTCTGACATTTGAGAGCATACAGTTGTCCAACATGGCCAAATTGTAAGAAACAGAATAAAGCATGATGGTCTTAAAACTCAGATCAATGGCCCAATTCGTCCATGACGTATCGGATGATCCAGCTGCGAAAAATTATTAAGCAACCTTAAGGATCGGCCAATCCTTGAAACCATGAAAGCACCCCATCCAGATTGAACCAATGCCCTCTCACTTCCTCTCATAGACCCGTAGCCACTCTGCCATGAAGTTTTAGCTGTCTACTATTACAAATCCTAGATAATGAAAATGTGTCAGGTCAGATCATTGGATTCCTAGTCCCTATATATCAGAGTCAATCAAAAACCAAACAAAAAAAATTGGTATATATACATACATATATTCTAGCATAAAGCTAGAAGTATCCACTAGGAAGAGGAACCAACATAACGAATTAACCATATTTAAAGAAAAAACATGATAAAGAATATAAGAAAAGGTGAGAAACATGCAAGACCTTTTTTCTGTGAACAGCAAGCTCCGCCAAGGAACGAGGTTTGTATTTGTCAACCCATAACTCTTTTGTGTCCCTACCTTCAGAACCAGAAAAATGTTTCCATAAACTTTCAACTCAAAAGAGATAATTAATAAAGGTAAACAGATTATGCAAGATAAGGCAAGTGAGAAGCCATACTACAGTTACCAACCCAAGAGAGAAAGAGAAATAGGAAAAAGAAAAAGAAGAAAAGGAGGGAGAGAGACAGAGAGAGATTATATAAGATGATTGATAATATAAGTCCATTCCCCCTCAGCTCTAGAATAATTAATCCAAACAAATTACTCAAAACAAAAAAAAAAAAAAAAGAGAGAATTTTGACAAGCCATGTTTATTTAGATAAGTTATTAAATATACTTAAATTAAGTGTAACCACAAAAAGAAATGACATACAGTATCAAAAGTCTCCTCAGCTGACTGCTTGATGCAGCAACCGAGCATAAAAAGTGTAACCTAAGTGTGTTCTTTTATAATTATACAAGTGAAACTGGTTAGAATCGTAGTAAATGACTGGATACAAAAAGATGGTTGCCAACAGTACATACACATGTAGATAGATAGACAAAAGGTAGCAATCAATATCATTAAAGAAATAAAACAGGATTCACCTGGAAGGTAAACGTAAAGACAATAAATATTATAAAGTTCAAACTCATAATGCAAGAATAATGAATATGTTAAGGAATCTAGCCCAGCTGGCCTCATGATTTTCACAAAACATGAACTATAGTCCTGCAAAAAAATCTGTTAAATGCTTCAATAGAAAGTTGGGGATAGTGTGAAAATATATCCTTGATCGAAGCTGGTCACTCCATGAAAGCTGGCTTGATAGACATGCTGTTTACATGAAGGTAAAAGCAACCAGCTTAAGTTTGTAAAAATCAGGACCCCTTCTTAACCAACAGTGAACTTCAAATTTGAAAAGGATAGAATATGAATCAATAAACCTCCAAAACCAGTATGTAAAGACTAGATTAAAACTAAAACAGATGAAGTCCATTGCTCGCTGGTGACATTAGATCATGGATTGAAGTATCAATCAATACGTGCCGTATATCGCACATCACAGAGGCGGGGTACAATAAGTGCCTGCAGTAATACAATATATTACACTTTTTACATATTAAAAGGTCATTTCTGGGTCAATACTCGATAATGCATCGAGTATAACCACCCCCCCGGATGAATCAACATATAAAAAGGTCATTTTTGGGCCAAATCAAAGGATCAAAGCCGAAACCTCAAACTTCATCAACAACTTTGGTAAGTCCCTTATTTTAGCTTCAATCATCCTACATTTTTTATATGTTATGTATATGAGGAAAATCTACACTTCCATTGAGCACAACAAATGGGCATTGTTTAGTCTAGTTTTTTTTATATGAGAAACTACCACCCATGATCTACATTATATGTCAATTTGGTGCATTTCTGAAATAAAATTATTTTTTATTTACATAATTATTAAATAAATAAATAATACTAAAAATGCCAGAAAATTTGAAAAAATACAAGAAACACAATAGAACACATGGAAACATTTTGTGTATGTTTGTCTTAATTCTACTTTGATTTCTGTATTTTTTTTATTTTTCTTAAAGTTTTAATAAAAATTAATTATAATTACAAAAATCAAAAAATTACAACAAAACATATTGAAATCAGTGTTATATTGTGATCGAATTTATTTTTTTTAATTTAACACATTTTCAACAAGATTTATTAAAAAAAAAAAAATAGTCAAAAATGAAAGGCTATATGTTGTAGTGAAAAAAAAGAAAAGGTTGTTAGTGAAAAAAAAAATTAGTGGGACAAAGCTGTTTGTTGTTGTTGTAGTGAAAAATGAAAAAAAAAATCAAAATATTTTTTTTTTACATTTGTAGAATTTCTTTCTAATTCGGAGGATTTCACAATAGTCCCAGCACAAGAATGAAGTGGGTGACATTGGGTGGCAGCAAACCACTAGGATTGATGCGTGGTGGTGGGATATCACAGCCAAAACAAAATCTAGCTAGTGGGGAACATAGAAATATACAAAAACGTGAACATGTCTTGAAGAAAGTCAAAAATGACCAAGCACATGGAAGACAAAAAGGCGGTAAAGAGAACTAGGATTGATAAAGAGGCAACGTTGAGGGAGGTTGTATTGGATGTAGACTCAAATAATGATGAGGGGAGAGCATACCCATATGATTGTTAGACAAAGCAATAGAGGCACCAATATAGGCTTGCAGTGATGGCAAGCATTGCAAATCAGTATGAGAGAAAGCAATTTCTCCGTATTCACTCTTCTAAGTTAGATTTTGATTTTGAGTTTGATTTTTTTTTTTTTGAGGAAAAGTCTGTAGTGTTTAAAGGACTTGCCAAATTTAGAGTTTCTGACACTAAAGTCAAGGGGGTTTTGCCAATCTGGTGTTTCAGTACATGAATGCGGGCAGAGATTATTCTTTTTGTGGAATTCGGACCGAAGAAGGCACAGTTTTTGCCATATTTGAAGGTTCCTGTGGAAGTATGGAGTAAAAAGTAGCAGGAGATTATGGGAGAATTTGAGAAGTTTTTCTCTAGTTGTTTGTTGGTTTCATTGTTGGATCAGATGGCAAACAAGACTATACAATCTCATTATGTGAAGCTTACGAAGGATTAAGAGCCTATGAAGGATATTAGGCTTGGAGAGCTCAATCAGCCTGTACAGGTTCCTCAATTGTCTATTCAAAGATGCAATGAGTGTGCTCAGCCACTTCCTGAAACCTGAGTCACCCCACAGATGAACCCTGGACAACTGGGATTTTTGGCTGTGCTGAAGATACAGACAATTGTAGGACTGGACTTTTTTGTCCATGTGTGTTATTTGGGCATAACATGGAACACTTCAAAGAGATATTCCTTGGACCAAGCCATGTGTTTGTCATGTCATCTATGTTGAAGGTGGCATTGCACTTGCAACAGCAACGGCAATCTTCCACAGCATAGATCCAAAACATCATTTCTCATTTGCGAGGTTTGTTGTTTGCTTGGTGGATGTGTAGCACCTACACGTCTTTTTTGACTGTCATTACAGAAGAATTATCATCTCAAGAACTCCCCATATGACCATGCTGCACACTGTGTACGATCGTTAACCCTCCTCTAGTGCAAGAGCCAGTGGTGAACGTCTTAGAGCCAATTGTGAAGGCCCTCAGGATGGTAAATGGGGGCAAGAAGCCAACGATGGGAAACATTTATGAGTCCATCCGCTTGATGAAAGAGGCAATAAAAGGCGATTCAATTAATAGACATGACTTCATCAGAATCATTGATAAGAGATGGATGAGGTTGCTTTTCCACCCACTTCATATGGGTAGGGTACTTTATTTTGTTTAAATTATATTTATTTGATTATTTCTCAAGTAATGCCAATAGTTTATTGAGGTTAAATTCTTATATGTATTTCTTTGAATTTCAGCATACTATCTTAACCCCCAAATACCAAAATGATCATCAACTTAGCATGCAGCCAAACTTATTGAATGATATACAAATTGTCATAGAAAACCTTGAGCCCAATTTTACAAAACAAATGGATGCTCTTGAGAAAATAACCGCAATTATGAACTATTATTTTCTACCATAATACAATAAAATTTATTGACTTTGGGCTTTCTAATTTTAGTTAAAATACTTTAAGGATGTAGTGGGGTCCTTCGAGTGGTCAACTGCTGTTGCAAGACGAGATAAAACACCTTTAGGTAATTTAATTTCGTTTTTATAGCATTTTTTATTTTTGCAGCTGAATGGTAAGTGTTGTGTGGGGCTAGTGCACTCCATTGGAAGAAGATTGTAATTCATGTGTTATCTCAGACCACATCTTCCTCTACCTACGAGAGGAACTAGAGCAGTTTCAACCTCATTCACTCCAAAAGAATAAATAGACTTAGACTTGAAAACCTTCAAGAATTTGTAATCGCCCATTACAATCTACGCTTGAGAATGAAGAATGCAGAACCAGAAAAGAGTTAGTATTTAGAAAACTACACCAACCCTATCGACCTTGCAGATATATTCTATAAGGAAGAGAAGGACCCACCATACAAGTGGGTCAAAGAGGTCGAGGAACCAATATTAGATGAGGCAGGTGGACAACCAAGCTTTTATATAGCGAGTGAGATGGAAGTTGATGTGGATAATTTTATGAAAGAGATACAACAACAATCCCAGGTTCGTGGATTAGATGATGATGAATGGTCGGTTTCAAGCCCAGGGAGTGATGATGGGAATGATCTAGGTAGCGGTGGTGGGGGAGGGGGAGATGACGAGGAGCTGGGAGATGATGGGAGTGATGATGAGGAAGATGATGGAAGTGATGATAGGGGGTGATGGTGATGGGGTTAGCATGATGTATGAACCATATGGTTGTAGTAAAAACGAGTCAGAGAACTCTTCCCCCATTCATAGTAGAGGAGAGATATGACCATGACACTTAAGATACACCATTGTGCACGTCCTCCAAATCTTAAGATTCACCAACAAAACAGAAGTCAAGGGACAAGGCAAGCATGGTTTCAAAAATCGGCCGATTCCGAGTCGAATCGGCCGACCCGACCTGAGGGGGTGAAATCGGCTGGAGTCACGGATCGGCCGACTCAAGCCACGGATCGGAGTCCGGCGACCTGAACCAGCCGATCTGACTGATACGATCCAATCGGATCGGGGGATCAGTCCGACTCCCGATTTTCAGATGCAAAATCGTCCGTAAATCTCGTTTTCGTCCATTTTTCCATCAAATCTTCTCCATATTGCTTTCTTCTCCTCCTTTTTTGCTCCAAATCATTCATAACACTTCTTTTCATCATGATTTACTAGTTTTTTCCATCAAAAACCAGTAAATCTTAAAGATTTAAAGGATTAAAGAAGGTTTTATGGTTCTTAAAAAAACCGAAAAAATGTA
>JAOXJP010135290.1:0-13492 GCA_025762735.1 Platanus orientalis | reverse complement strand
CATCTGACCAAAGTTCCTACGAGTCGGAGAAGAAACAATGGCGGAAAAAGACCGAATATTAGAAGGAGACGTATCGTAACAGCAATAAAACGAAGAAGCAGAGGGAGGAAGAGGAAGAAGAGAAGAATGTTTTTTTATAAATGGGAGATGGTGCTTAGGAGAAGGAAACGGAGATTTATAAGAGTCAATAATTGTATAACAAGAAGAAGAATAGGCCATGATGTCAAAGGGAAGCAATCCCAGACGTATCTACTATAAATAATGATGAAAAATATGAAATACACCAACCCCTAGGCCCAATTTCTTTCCTTTTTTTTTATGGAAAAAAAAAAAAAAACTTAAAGACACTTTTATTTCCTTTTTTTATTATTAGAATTATTTGGAGTCCTAATTATAGTGAACTGACTGACCGACCGGATAAGGGAGGGTTTGTTAGACGGAGGACGCTGGAAAGGAACGGATAGAAGAGGGAGGAGGAATTGGGAGAGATGAACGGGAATTTGATGAAAATCAGAAGATGAGGAGGGAGATCACGGCATTCGTGGACCAGGAAATTTCAATTTTTATGAGAATTATTGGAACTCACCAGTGGAGGTCAGTCGTAAAATCAAAGTACGAAGAAGTGGGTGACATCCGAGCTGTGTTTTAGGGTCGGAGAGTAGATGAGCCTAGAGGTCAAATAAAAACGATGAACTGGAATAGGAGAGAGAGGGTGGACGATGAATAACAAGAAGTCTCCCATTGATTCCGATGTTTACGATGGAACACTCTTTTTTTCTTTTGTAATAAGTGAAAATAGAGAGGGGCAAAATAGAATATGTAATGGACTACAGAATCCAGAGCGACTCTATAGAGCAAATCAAAAATATATATTAAACGGAAAACTGCCTTCAAAGAATGACATGTATTCAAAAAAAAAATTGAACTTTCAATATTTAACGGGAGTTTTATTACATGTGTCACAATATAGACTTAAATGTGATCCACCTGAGAGGATTTGTCTTCCTCACCTTAATTTCTTTACCCAAAAAAAAAAAAACAAAACCTTAATTTCCAAATTTGTCATTTGTCATTTAAATTTTAGATTTTTTTTTTTTTTTTTTTTTTTTTAAGAATTTGGAATTTGGAGTTGCAGAAACTCTTTTCAACTTCTGAAAATGGGAAGCAAGTTTGACCCTCATCTATCAGACCCCACTAACATGGCAATAAGTTCAGGATGCCGTCTACATGTCATATGACTCATATCTTGAAAAGAGCTTTTTCTGAATTAAAAAATAAAAACTTCAAGCCGCCCATAGAGCCCCCTTCTTTTTACATCCCGTGTTTCAACTTTTGTATTTAATCTTCCTTTACCAAAGTTAAACTTTACATCCACAAGATTAACTTTCCTAATCTCACGTTCATTCTTTATTCCAAAAAATCTTCTAAGCAAATGTTATGTCACCAAAAAAAAAAAAAGTATTTGTGACTCTATCTATATAAACATGCTGTAGACTGACACGTGGTATATCATCAGTCGCTTGAAGCCGGACTGGCACCAAATTCAGTTGAAAAGTAGATATCAAAAAAGAACCAAATTCAAAAGAAAGTTACACATTTTTGTCACAAACAGTCATTCTTTAACAAATTTATGTACATTTTTTCATAGAAAAAAATTATATATTATATATATTCTTTCTCACCCTATAAAAGTCAGAATTATCTCCTTGAGGTCCCCATGGACTCGACCCATGGATTTGGTAGGACAACTTAAAGTTAGCATAAAGTATGAATGACATTAGGCTATGACACATCCGTGCCAAAAAAAATGAAAAGCATCCCTTAAAGTGTATATCACTTTTTTGGCCCAATGTGTCATTCCTTAATGTCATTCTTGCTTTAAGCTAACTTTAAGTTGTCCTACCAAAGTCACCAACTTCCTTCGGCTTGGCTTCTGTGTGCACAGAATCTGTGCATAATGCATGTCGGGGGCTGAGAACACTCATTTCAACATTAAAAAGTGATTTTGCATTTTTTGGAGTGCGTGCGTATCACTTTTCAATGCTGATGTGAGTGATCACATACCTTTGAACATGAATTGTGCACAGATTTTGAGTGCACAGAATCCGGAGCGTCAAGCAAGGGCTTAAGCTCTTTACGAGAAAATAAAATAACTAAAGCTCGTTTTTTGAGAAACCAAATGAACAAGGATGATTGTGAGCTGTAGCTTTTTATAACAATAACTAAAAGCATGGATATGGATTGTTTTATCTTTTAACTTGGGGCTTATGATCTTTGTGGTCATACAACAAATTTTGCTACAGCTGATCAATTGGCATGAGCAAATATCTGGTTGGGATTTGATGCAACCCCTTAAAGAATGCTTAAGATCTGTCCTACATAAGAGGGACGGGCACAGAAACGCCAAAAAAGTGTTTTACACTCTCAACACTACTGATTCTTAAACCGACATTCCTTACACGATCATCATGTAATAATTATGTTAAAAGACCAAAAAATACCCTTGCTTTTTTCATGCTTCAAAAACAACAGCAAAATTTGTCATAGCGTATCCATATCCGTGTTCCAATTTTGTAGGGTATTATACAAGCAGCATGCGATTCAATTTTCACATCACATAATATAATGAATAACACTAGAATGTGTCACAATACACAACAGAACATACTTGAAATAAATTATGATACTACAAATTAAGTTTTGTTGATGATTTCTTTGATGCGATTCAATTTTCGCATCACATAATATAATAAATAACACTAGAATGTGTCACAATACACAACAGAACATACTTGAAATAAATGATGATACTACAAATCAAGTTTTGTTGACGATTTCTTGGAGATTGAAAAAACTTGTAAAACCAGTAGTTGTGACAATAATTAAGTCTTGTTGAAAATTAACAATGAGTTTAGAGGTGGATCAAGTCATGTTTATCAGTTGTCTCAACCTCTTTGAATGATTTTGGTAGTGCCCATAACTACCAGTGGTCCGATCACACACACACACTTACCTTAACATAGACCCCATGTGTATCCAATTCAATTAAATGTTTGTTTGTTTAAAAATTATCTGATTATAAATAAGTCAAGTACGGGTATGCCAATAATTGATTCATATTCTATTAAATTGTATCCCTAAAAAGGAGAAAAGCAATGTGAAATGGTGAAAAACTGAAGTGGTGTTACTTTGGCTTCGGTGCCCTACATGCCCCAATTAATCTATTAGCGACAACTTGTTTATTGAAAATTGGAGAGATATAGATGACGTGCAAAGGGAAATATAACATGATCATTTTTGTCATTTACAATAACTAATGTATGGTTCATGGCATTTACATTGAAATATTTCACCCAATCTTCTTTATAATCCCCCCCCCCTAAAAGAAAAAAAGATGACGTGCAAAGGAAAATAGAACATGGTCATTGTTGTCATTTACAATTAACTATTATTTGCTTCATAGCATTTACATTGAAATATTTCGCCCAATCTTCTCTACATCCCCCCAGAAAAAATAGATATATATGACAAGCAAAGGAAAATAAAACATGGTCATTTTTGTCATTTACAATTAACTATTATTTAAGTCATGGCATTTACATTGAAATATTTCACCCAATATTCTCTATAGTGATAGCAAATATGAACCATAGCAAATATGAACCCATGTTTATCAAAATCGATTAAATATTCGTTTGTTTAAAAAAATATCCAATTATAAATTGACCGAATACGGATCTATATAAATCCAATCTGGATATTCGTATTCATGTATATACCTGATTATATACTTTATACCTAATGAGTAATTTTAAATTAGTAATCATGTTATAATATTATAAATTATGTTATAGTATAATTGAGTACATATTTATGTACAATTATATTAACCGAACTTAATGATTTTTTTGTTATCGAATATAACCATACTCATATCCAATATCCAACTAACTTATCGTATACATATTGAAACCTACTAGCCAATTCAATTAAATATCCATTTGTTTAAAAACCATTTGATTATATATAAGCTGAATATGAATACGGTTGTATATATATTCATATTCGGATTATTTATAACCAGATATTTTTAAATAAACAAACATTTAATCAAAACAGATACATATAGATTCATATTTGCTTTAAATGGATTACAAATTTGATTTGAATATGGATAATAATCAGATATTTCACAAAGAATTAGGTAGGAATGAACAATCCTTAAATGAATATGTGTGAGTGGAATCAGGGGTTGACACATTAGCACCAAAAAGTGTAAGTCATCTTCCCAGCACAGATGTGTTGGCCCCTTGCACCATATTCGTTGGGGGGTGTTCATACCAAATCAAAGCTCAAATAATTGCATCACTCCATCTGGTTAATTCTTGGAAAGTGATATGTGACAACGTGTCTTCAGAAACGGAGATACTCATGCATTCCATTTAATAATCAATCAAATTTTACCCTTTATCGGATGTATGGCCATAGGGACCCACAATGTTATGACATTTTTTCATCTGACCAAATCAACTCTATCTGTCAAATCTTAGGACCCATGAAATGGTATTGGTATTGGGTGGCTCACTTCTCGTGGTATTTGTCTCATTGACAAACTTGGGGACACAATCATGTGATTAAACGTTACTTTATTAGGTGATCAAAGAAAAAACATTTGATTAACTCTAAAATAAATTATTGTTTATAATTTTTCACTTTGTTTATATGGCGACAAACAATAAACATTTGATAAAGCTCATACGGATCCATTTTTGAGGAGACGTGCTCAAAGCTGGATACATGCACATAGCAAATAGTGACTGCCAAACCCATTATCTTAACCACATAAGATCCAAAGCGATTCTATATTATATAAAGCTCGTCAGTTTCAATACTCTTAAAAGAGTAGCCCCACCGTTTAAGAGGACGAGCCGTTGACAAGTCATATATAAGAGAAGATCTTCTACTACCGTTAAAGTATCCTAAACGTATGCATCACATGCGTTTGTTTAGGGTGCTACATTTAGACAAAATAATAAATTTTTCGCACGGATAGTTGGGTTAAGGCAGTTTGTTGTTGTTATTGTTATTGTGTGGCATTCTGAACGCGTGCAATGTGTTAAGTGTATTTTAATTTTTAACGGCCGTAGAAGATCCAGAGTGTACTTATTTATATGTGATATCTGAATGCCAGGCGCTCCTAGATTCTTGTTATCGTGGTCCATCAAACGCCAATCTTATATTTAATTTTCTATTAGTATCAATCTAGGCCAAGGCAGTGAGGCATTCTCTATATAGTTCAGATCACGTATGTATGCATTTTATTCTATATGTGGTTGTATTGGGAAGTATTGAATCGCTGCTGGAATGGGGTTACTGGTCAGTGAACGAAGGGAAGCGGAGTATGCTCTGCAAGTCTGTGCTTAGAAACAAACATAAAAAACCTACGGTTCCTTTTCTAGAGAACGTGCCTAGAAAAACTAGGCACTTCCAGCTTCCAAGGGAACTGGATCAATATATAAGATGTCAAAATTAGTGATACGGGATATTTATTTCTCTCACTCCGACTCAAATGGAATTTTTTTAATTTTGGTTTGCTGGAGCACAATTGGCCACCAATTTTTTTTCTTCTATTTTTAAGGAATGATGTTCTGTCAGGATGTACCGTTCGTGGGTGGGTGTGGGCCCCATGGAAAAACGCCACACCCTTTGAGGGGTGCAAACGATGTAATTTGACAGAACATTATTTTCGACTTTTTTTGTTCCCCACGGATTTGGGTTAAATGAGGGATCCCCTGTGAGAGGGCCACCTTGATCGCGGTGGGATGAAGTCCACTTGGCACCCATACCCACCCTCAATTGACATGTATATGCATTCAAGCAAAGGGTTGTCCTTTCTTAGCTTTATTTTTAATGCCATGTATCTCCCTCTCTCTTTAATTTTCTCCCTTAGTTTGAATCAAACTAGTCACTCCTCTCTTATCCCTATTTTTTTTATCACTCACATCTCCTCTTATCCCTGTTTCTTTTCACCCACATCTCTCTCTCTCACTTCAAAACTACCATGTCTCTAACTTCTAACTTTACTTTCTCTATCAAAATCCTACATACATGGGATTACACATATATACATTCATCTGTATTTATATAAGACAGACTTTTTTCTTTTGGGAACTCAGCATTCGTTAGTCAAACCCTATGACATCAATGAAAAAACATTCCCTCAGGCAACAAGTCCCTCGTTGAATCACAACCCTTGTTTTCATGCTTTTACTTTTCATGGAGAAATGCGTAAAAGGAGAAATGCTTAGCCTACAATGCTATCATTCCATCTTGTTTCACAATTGATTTTATACCATGCGCATTTGAGGGGAATATTTAGGGAAGTTAATATACGAGTAATTTAGATTAGATGATTAAGATTTGACTATATTAAATTGGATTTGATTTTTTTCCTATCAAGATTTGATTTAGTTCCTATATTTTTCATTTTAGTTATGGTGAATCTATCGATATGTTTTATCGTCTCTTAAGTTTCTTTTTGTATATATATTTTCTCTCTCTCTCTCTCTCTCTCTCTCTATATATATATATATATATATATATATATCACAACAACAACAACAACAACAACAACAACAGCTGTCTCATCCCAGCATTTTGGGGTCAGCTACACAAACCCATTCCACTCTATTTATGGCCATATATGTCATAAAAACACAAGCTTCCGTCTCTCTCCTTACTACTTTAACCCAAGTCAATTTCAACATTCTTCTTCTTTGTCTAGTGCTTCAACTTGCATTGTCTCACTCGT
Source organism: Platanus orientalis (assembly GCA_025762735.1). Lineage (NCBI taxonomy): Eukaryota > Viridiplantae > Streptophyta > Magnoliopsida > Proteales > Platanaceae > Platanus > Platanus orientalis. The sequence goes on along the minus strand of JAOXJP010135290.1, from coordinate 6,681 downwards.
TTTCACTAGTGCAGTCATTGGTCTTTATTGTACATGACCAAATCATTTCAATTGATTTCTCCTCATCTCATTGTCTATTGATGGTACACCTAAGCTCTTGTGAATGGATTTGTTCATAATTATATCCTTTCTAGTTTTGCCCCTTATCTATCTCAACATCCTCATTTCAGCCACACTCATTTTATGTACATGTTGTTTATTGGTTGCCCAACATTTTGCTCTATAAGGCGTGGTTAGCCTTATAACTAGTTAGCTTATAAAAATTTTCTCTTTAGTTTTAGTGGTATTCGCTAACTACACAAAACTCCAGAAGCACATTTCCACTTCAATCATCTCATTCTAATTCCATGAGCAACATCATTTACAATATCTCTCTCCTTGTGCATGATTGAGCCAAGATAACGAAAACGGTCACTCTAGGGGTATCTCTTGGTTATCAATTTTAACTTGTAATACCCCACATAAGTTTAGCCTACTTTAAGAATGAGAAACTTGACGGGTGAGGTAAGTCCGAATGAGGAATTCAAGACCAATGTAAGATCCACAATGGTGTATAATTTAGAACCCAATGTAAAGACTTAACTTGATGATAAGTTTGTCTACGTACATTGAGAATGAATCCAAGTCAAGAGAACAAAAAATAACCAAAATTTCAAAATTTTGGCAATTTGGGGCGCTTAAGAGAATTTGGAGCACTCGACAAAAATTTGGAGCAATCCAAATTATCTGGAGCGCTCGAGATAAAGTGGAACACTCGAAAATCTCATGGTTATTGGGAGTAGTTTAGAGCGCTTGAAAATGGGTGGAGCGCTTGAGAATTTGTTGAGCACTCTAAAGTGTTTGGAGTGCTCGAAAAATTTTGGAGTGCTATACGAAGTTATCATTTTTGCATACCCTATGTGTGGGAATATGTGTATGACAAAATTTAACCTTAATATTACTTAAGTTGTGCCTAAGAACATTTGAGAGAAGTGAAGAGAGATGATGAAGAATTTGGGAGAAGATAGAGAAGGAACTCAAGATAAGCTCCAAGACCTCTAGATAAGGATTAGTTGGAATTCTTGGAATTGAATTCTACGATGAATATTGATGTGTATACATATATAATTTATAGGAAAAGATGATTTAAATGAATTGGGAAAGAAAAAAATTGAAGAGAGACAAAGGAACCTATAGAGTTTGTAAGTAATTATGTTTGTCATGTCTAATATGACTTCCCTTATTCTTGAAACTTACATATTTTGTGACCTTGTGTATGAATCTCTTGAAATTATATAAAAAAACTTTGTTTTGAACCATTGAATCTCATTTGATCCTTGAACCGAAGCCTACTTGGTAAGTAATTATGTTTTCTATGCTTAGCATGATATATTATTCTTCTTAACCTTTCCAGATTTTGTAAAATTGTGTTTGGAACCTTTGATATTTTGAAAATCCTTGTTCAAAGCCATTGAACCTTGCCTAATCTTGAATCTAAGCCTATTCAGTGAGTGATTATTTTTCTTAATCATTGTATGGATTAAGTTCATTTATTAAATCTGAAATACCTATTAGGCTACCCTAGAGAGGGTGAATATGATATTAAAATTCTTCTACCCCTTTTTGGAGTTGTTGGGATTAATTTTAATCTTTTTAACCTTAGTCCCAGTGAATGTGTGCTTCAATGTGTCTATTCAAGAATATTAGCAAACGAGTAGAGTGCATAAGTAGTAGAGAGTATACAACCGTAGAGACAAACAATCACACACTAAATCCACAACAAGAGATTTATAGTGGTTCGACACGAATGCCTACGTTCACTCTTCTGAAGCTCACTCTTGAGCTTATACATAGCAAGCTACACAATACACTCAGTGTCTCCAACGAGTTGTCGACTTCCGGTGTCTTCGGCGGAAGCAAGTAAATAAGATAATGAATGAAAAATACAAATAAATGCAAGAGAAAGAAAATATTACCACGGTTTAGTTGATGTTGTTATTTGCACAAAGTGAGAGTGTTCCTTGTAGAACTAGTATGCCTTAGTACACCCACACCACTTCAAGCTTTAGCATTTAAGCTCCTTGAGCTTAGCCAAGCAAGGGTTTTCACTTGGGACAACCTACAAATGTCTATTCTCAATGAATAGAGCTTCGTAGCTTAGAAGAGAATATTAGAAAGTAGCATGCAGCTGAGGGGAACTTCTTTTCAACTCAAAATAATAAGAGATGAAGTTTTCTTAAGGAGGTTCACTTTTGGTAAGGGTTTCAACACTCTCCAAAAAATGCTTGAAGTTGTTGCATTAAAGGGAAAGTTTTCATTTTATAAGGGTCGTGAACCCCTCTCTAATGTTGGATTGAAATCTCTAAAAACGAACAAAAGATCTTAGCCATAAATTCAAAGAATGGGGTTTTAAAAATTTTGCTTTCCCGCACTTGTAACCGATTGTAAGATTTATAATCGATTACACTTGTAATCAGTTACAAATCTTACAACCAATTACACCCTAAATTTTTGGCATTGCAACCATTTTGTGTAATTGATTGCAAACATGGAGTTAAGTGTTCGGATTCTGATTTTTTGTCTCAGACAGTGCTCAAACCAATTGTAGCTTTTGTTTTCAGTTTGAGGTGAAACCAATTGTAGATGTGTCAATTGATTTGATCTGTTGTTTTTGCACTTGGTTTGTCCAACTTAATTGCCCTTCTATAGGGTTGAGACCTTGGGATTTTTTAGGTGAAGTTGTGATTGATATGATGAATGACTTAGGTCCACTCACACTCAAAACCTCCCATGATGCATGCATGATTTATACCTTTGAATCTCGGGGATCTTAAAGCAAGCATCAAGCTTTTGGAGCTTTATGCCTTTGGTCCACTTAGGAATTTTCACTTGGTCTTTTTCTTGACATAGCATGGACACCCACAAGACATATACAGGATAAATGGGAGTTTTGACCATGGGATTGACAGCAGTACATTGTATGACTCAACAATCTCCCCCTTTGTCAATTCCATGGTAAAACCTCTAAATTTGAGATTTCACCATCTACAACCCCAAACCTAGTTACAAAAGAATAAGGAAAACTCAATAACTAACATAAGATACATAATATGAGACTCTTGAAAGCACGAGCACCTTGTTATAACCCTTCCGCTTGCATCACAAAAAACATATACATTACTTATGCCTTGAGATCATCATAGATGTGAATATAAATAGTAAAGTGCAATGTGATGCTAGAATATGTAGATAATAAGTGTTTGGGATTATTAAGTGTAAATTTTAAATTTGTATCCCCCCTTAAATATAAGTACCTCATAAACACATAACACACTCCCCCTAAGTGTGAGAATCTCCCCCCCTTTTTGCCAGGAATAGATAAAGATGTAAAAGAAATTACATTTCATTGAATTAGAAAAACAATTACATCATGTCAACAGAAAAAGAGCCCAACTGACTCTAGAGTTCAAAATATATGAAATCTTTAACAAAAGACAAGATAAACAAGAAAATTGAGCATAACAACTCAATCACATAGCAAAATAAAAGACAAACCACCTATGGACTGACTAATGAGGGGACGAAGAACAGTTGAGTGAGCTTTAGAAGAGTTGACGTAGACTTTCGTGTTGAATCATTATAAATCTCTTGTTATGAATTGAGTGTGTGATTGCTTGTATCTACAATTGTATACTCTCTACTACTTGTGCACTCTATTGTTTGATAATATTATTGAATAGACACATTGAAGCACACACCTACTAGGACTAAGGTTAAGAAGATTAAAATTAATCCCAATAACTCCAAAAAGGAGTAGAATAATTTTAATATCTTATCCACCCCTGTAGGATATCCTAATAGGTATTTCAATTGGTATCAAATCCGAGTTACTTATATAGGACTTAACAACCCAAGTAAGATCCTAGTAAAAATCCTAAATGGCTAGAGAAGATAGTGGTATGTCCATTAGTACACCTCCATTATTTAATGAAAGTGACTACGAGTATTGGAAATCTCTTACGGAGATCTTCCTGAATGCACATGACCCTAGGGTTTTAAGTGCAATAGTCAATGGCTATACACAGCTCAACAAACCATGAAGTGAGTGGACTCCCACCAAGGTGGATGCTCACAAGTTCAACTTTAGGGCATTGAATACCATAGCAAATGGTTTAGCCCCAAATGAGTTTAGGAGGATAACTCATCTGAAAATGGCAAAGGAAACATGAAAACTCATCTCAGTCACCCACGAGGGTATGAGTGCCGTAAAGATGTTAAAGCTTTAAAACTTGATGCCTTAAGGATGGAGGAAAACGATGAAATCTCCTAATTCAATGCCAAGTTATCCAACTTGGTGAATGTCATGCAAAGTCTAAGAGAGGATATTCCAAAATCTAAGGTAGTCTGAAAAGTGCGTAGGTCTCTCCCTAAAAGACCTAGAGACCATGAAACTATAAGAGTTTATTGGCTCATTTCTAACATCTGAAGTGACCATTAAGGAACCTCTAAAAAAATAAGGGAATTGACCTTAAGGTAGAAGAACCCTTCAAATCAAATGAGGATTTTGATGATGACTTAGCCCTAGTGGCTAAGAAGTTCAAGAAGTTCTTTTATATAAATGAAAGGGATTACTCTAAAAACAAATAAATGATAATATCCTTACTGGGGTATAATAAGAAAATGGATTTCTCTAAGGAGCCTTCCATTTGCTATGAGTGCAAAGGGAGATGACACATTGCTGATGATTGCGGCAACAAAAAGAACAAGTACAAACCTAAAGGCAAGGGCATGGCTGCAACATGGGACGATGAATCTGAGGCTTCAAAACACGAGTCTCAAGTAGTGAGTAAGCTCCCTCAAAAGAGATCAAAACCTTCATGGCTTTTAGAACTCCCATGAGCTCACTTTTGTACACAAGTGACTCTAGTAGTGAGAATAATGGAGATGATGAAGAAAATGAGGAGATCTATGATGCACAAGAGGCATTCGATGACCTTTTTGTATAAAGTGTTGAGTTGAAGAATAAGAACAAACAACTAAAGAGGGAAATCATAGAGTTGAATGAAAAATCAAAGTCCCTCGAATACACTATCTCTATTTTTCAACAAGAGTCTTCTACAAAAAGTGACAAGGAGAATGAACTTTCCAAAGAAAATTACTTACTCCTATGTGTCAATGAGGAAATGAGCCTAAATATAGCATAACTAGCTAAACTATTTATAGGCCTAGAAAATGATAATATAAAGCATAAAAAGATAAGACTTCTTGAGGACAACCAAAAATTGTCTAACAAAGTTCTTGAGCTTTAGAAGAAGCTAAAAAACGTGGATGAAGAGAATGATGAGTCTCATTGTGATGACTCACCCATCCAAGAATTGAAGGACCAAGTCAATACTCCAAATGAAAGGAACAAAGCTTTGGACTTGACTTGTGCTCAGCTCACAAGGAAGTCCCTTGATTACCTTAAACAAATCAAGGAACTTGAAGAAGATAAGAGGAATAACATCTCAATGTTTGCCCAAGGGAGTGAGAACATTAAGAAAAATGCTTGCAAAAGGTAAGGAGTATGGGGACATGACCATACTTGGCTACAACTCCGATGTCAATGCCTCATCCTCCACACAAAGGCACAAAAATGGTTTTGTTAAAGCAAATGGGTCTACTCAACCACCTCTACAACCTTCAAAAAAGAAAAAGAAGAAAGTGAAGTCTCAAAGATCTTATCAAAGGTAAAAAAATGTTGAGAAAATACCAAACACCTCATTAAAGAGAAAGACACCCATGAATCAATGTATAGCTTGAGAAAAACCAATTCAAGCCCAATCTCGGTTTTATGCTCAAGTGGTTAGAGGTACACCCAAAGCCCAACCTTATTTACATGCCAAGGAGGCATGGAATAAGTTTTCAGCCAATAAGGCTTCTACCTTAAAAGGGTATTAAGGGGATGCCCGTACTTCTAGGATGGCCAGAGGACAATCTAGACAACCTAGAATACCACAACAATCCTTCAAGAATGAACCATCTAGAGCAAACACCTCACAATCATACAACCCAATAAGGCCCCTATTCTATTGCTTCTATTGTGGATTAGAAGGGCATATCAAGGTTGATTGTAAGAAGAGGGCCAATGACGTCAAATCCCAAAGAATGCAATCTAGAAAAATGCAAAGTGGGAAGAATGTCAACAAAAGAAAATATTTTTAAAAGACTAAAATTATAAACCTTCAAAGAAAGAAGGATTTAGCCTAACAACAAAGTGCCAAAAGACAAACCTTTAAACCTATCAAGGTTAAGAGTGTGTGTATAAGAAATGATGACCCAAAATGTTTGGTCAATCATACCGTACTAAGAGTCAGAAGCTCATCAAGATGATATCTTCATAGTGGATGTTCAAGGCACATGTTCGATGATAGGGAATTATTTTCCCAACTTGAGGAAACTCAAGGTAGATACATCACATTTTAAGATGAAAACATTTCCAAAATTCTTAGGGTAGGGACCATAGTAACCCCTAATATTCCACAACACACCGAAGCTTTATATGCACAAAGACTAAAGCACGACTCAATGAGTATAAGTTAAATTTGTGACAAGGGATTTCTTTTGCAATTTAGCAAAGATGGACGTGCCATTAAAGAACCTCACAATGGCAAAATATTTGTCAAATGAGTAAGAACAAGTGATAATTGATATGCCATAGAT
>JAOXJP010135289.1:0-27487 GCA_025762735.1 Platanus orientalis | reverse complement strand
GTGTCCATTTAAGTCACCTCCTATAAATATTCTCTCAGACTCGGGAATTCCCTGAACTAATCCATCCATGTTTTCCCTAAATAGTCTCCACTTGCTTCACTGCGCTTCTCACTATTTGGGGAAGCAAAATGGAATTAGCTTCCCAAATGAGCTTTCCACCTTGTACCAAGCTTCCCAACAACTATGGATTACACTACACATGCCCTGTCAAGCATCTAACTTGCTAGCACAGTCTATGATACTCTTTATATATATGATTTGGCAGATTAGTTTAATAAGTAAAACTGTATGTCTAAAAGCCAACCTATCTAGCTCGCACGGCAAACCTATAATAAATACAGGTGAAGGGGCACATATAAATGCAACTGTGAATGAAAATAGTTTACATAAATAATTTTTCTTTCTCTTCTACCAAGCCACTCTATACCAGCCCAAATCACAATGGTCTAACATAAACCTAAAAGTGATACTTGCTATTATATATTAGAACAATTGATCCAAAAGTAAGGACAAATCATATAGGACTCTCATATAAAAACATTGAAACCCCCAAAGCTTGACCTGAATGTTGTCTGAGTAGAGTTAACTCAAAAACTTAACTGACTCACAACTCAAACTTAAAATATAGAAAAAAATTCAATAAATACAATATAGTACTATGAATTGCTTTGCATCATTGTTATTATTATAGAGAGTAGAAAGATGAAGTGAAAAACAGTAAGTTTTTCTTTTATATATTATTTATATGAAAGGAAAGTTAAGTGCGGAAGCCTTCTCTTGGACCTTGGTTCTCTCTCTCTCTCCCTCTCACACACACACACATATTAGTTTCTTCACTTTCCTCTTCTTCGTTATGACCCCTTCTTTCTTTTATTATGTGTTATCCTTTCCCCTCACATAAACCACATTCTCCTCTCTACATCCCAGATGAGCATATCTTAAATTGATACTGGGGACCAGACATTCTTATTCAAGTTCTATCACACACACAGGAATGGCTCTTCGACGGATAGAGGGTTGACAGTAACAGAAGCAAGAGGACCTCAACAAAATAAGTTATATTTGAACAATGACAGCTGGACCTGATGACCAATTCGACAAACACATTTAAACCCTTCTAATTTTCTTACTCACTTTGGTTAACAAAGATTATAAAACTCAACAAGTAGCCTTCAAACTAGACTGAGTCAAGTCCTGGACAAGTTTCTGCCTGAATCACCTAAAAAAAATCAAGTAAAGTCAACTCAGTTGATTTTCCAGTTGACTCTGAGTTTTAGAACAGAATGAAAGTAACATGAATCACACTAAGTCAGAAAGATAGTCATCACTGGAAGTGAAAGAATTAAACAGATTTCATTAGTGTAATTAAACATCTTAGTTTCTTCTCTTTCTCTTCTTCATTATGCCCTGTTCTTTTATTCTTTGTGTTTTCCTTTCCTCTCATATTCACATAAATCACATTCTCCTCTCTACATCCCAGACTAGCATAACTTAAATTGATACTGGGGACCAGACATTCTTATTCAACATAGTGTTGAGACTCATTTTCGTAGAATTCATAAGTAAAAGGATTGGAAAGATGAGGACAATTCAGATTTCAGGCTGGACCACGCAGTCAACATGTCATTGAGATGCCATTAGAGGCAGAGCATTACACTAATCAGCACTCCATCCAGTGGAGATGCAAATGCAGTGCCATGCATGACTAAGAATGGCCAGGTAGCAGAGTCCTCAGTCAAGCTCCAATGGTTATGGAAAATTTACAATTATATGACAGTGTAGAAACACCATGACCAAGGAGCCTGTATTTATTGAGAATTCATCAATGCATGGATTGCCAAATGCTTCTATAACAGCTCCGATTGCATTGTTTCCAATCCCAAAAAGACAGACACAGAAAAAGGAAGCTCCAATTGAATTTTGCAATTCTACAGAATGATCAAGAAAGTAATATTAGCAATGACCACAACATTGATAAGTACCAACTCACCGGTCACAGGCTACTAACTTCACGAGGGCCTGTTTGTTTTCTCCTGCTTCAAAGTAAGAAAAGTTCACCTGCAAAAACAACCAAAAGAATGAAACACAATGCATGATCGAATCAGCGAAGTTATACTGAACACTGATACAAGTAAACAACAAATTAGTAGTTTTCTGAACAGACATCTTATACCAATTATGATATCCCCCTAACAGAGTAGCTAAGTGTCCCAAAGCCTGTGACCCTAGCATCAGCATTAGGTTCTAGGTAGGGGATAGAAGTCACCCGGGCACCAAAGTGACAAGCAATGAAAACAGAGGACTGATACCTACTAATGAATGTACATATATATTCATACAAAGCATAACAAGAATAGGTCATAATAGTCTTGTTGAAACAACAGTTGTAAGTGCCACATGTATATGGAGTATAATAGATACACCAATCTTCATCACTTGGATGAAGAGAAATTTTTTCCTTCACTAAGATATTATAATGGAATATAGAGAGTGCTCATGAATACACTCATGTTTTCTCTTTCTCCTCGCCATTTTTTCCTCCTCTCTCTTCTCTTTTAATTTCTCTTGTTAAACCATAAACATAACTAATAGCATGGTATCATAGCAATACTCTGATCCTCTTTTAGTTACCTATCTTCATTCTAATCGAATTCTTTCTCTAAAAGTCAGATTTTCTGTACTGCTTGAATTCACAAGGAAATTTAGCCCTTGGTTTTTTTTTTTTTTTTTGATAGACAAAGAACATTTTATCAAGGGGAAAACCCCAAAAAGCTGCATGAGAAATACAGCCACTATGGTCCTCCAAAGACTAGGAAGTCCCATTCCAACACCCAACTATAAAATTTTACATTACAAAAATCTGGAAGATGAGATACCCAAGAGAACATAAGGGAGAGGGAAATAGACGAAAGTTGCCCTGGATCCTCAGCCTTGTCCTAAAAAATATGAGTCTTACGCTCTTTCCAAACCACCCAAACAAGGATTAAAGGAACCCCAAGCCACAAAATTTTTCCTTTGGCAGACAATTAATCCATTCTTTCCACTCCCCACACATCAAGAAGGCTATCGAATGAGGAAGGCATAGCCAATGATCTTCTAAATCTGGTCAAGAAAAAGTCCCAGACCCTAGCCACAACCAGACACTGAAGGAAGACATGAGACACAGTTTCATCATGTTCATAACATAGAGATCAGCGATTTACCAAGTGGAAGCCTCGTCTCATGAGGTTATCCACCATAAGCACCTGCCCCAAATAAATGAGCCATAGGAGAAATTTGGGTTTAGAGAGCCATCCGTTCTTCTATATCAACCTGAAGGGAAACTTCCCTATCAACTTGAAGGGAAACAACCTGTGCTCAAGATCCCTCATAAAGCTATAGCATGAATTTACTGAGAAATATCCAGACAAATCAGCAGCCCACACCCGAACATCTTCCATCTCCGCCAGTCCTATCTGAGCTCCTTCGAGGATCTCAATAAGGGAAAACATAATCGGTCATTCCCGGTCATTCAAGGCTCTCCTAAGATGCTAGTTCCAGGCCATGCTAGCTTCATTTCTCGATATATGCCTCACCGAACCTTCACACAGCCTTGCAATACTGAAAATTTCAGGAAACACTTCACATAAAGGGCTATTGCCACACCAGGTATCAGTCCAGAAGGCACCTGATCACCTCTTCCCACTTTGAAACTGGCGCCACCTTTACATGTCTCGTAACCTTCTACAATGGCTTTCCAGAGGCTACACCCATGCAACCTATTCAACAAATAAGTCATCCAATCCATCTCTTGGGATCCATATTAAGCTGCAATCACGGATGATGCAGCATGCATGTAGGTGAGTGATGTAGATGCATAGAAGATAGGCATAAAATCACTAAAACAATAAAGTGATAGAAATTCTACTAGATTCCTACTTGCACCATTCACATACAAATTCAAGTAGTTCTTAAGTTATATTCGTCATGCATGAAAAGAGTTAAGATAACAAGGTACTAAACAATAATGGAACCTAATTAATGAATTAAGAAATTCAAATGATCTAGAGAAAGGGGAATGGTGAAGTTGCTGTCCAGAAAATCTAAGGCTAATAAAGTGTGAAGAAAAGTGTTCCAAATAAGATAGTAATGTGGGAAAACATCAAACAGATTAGGGTTTTGTATGGGGACTTCAAATATGAGGTTTAAACATAGTTGGGGCTGTAAAACAGGTTGAAAGTGTGAAAAGTGTACTCAGAAAATTAGCCAATCAGTACCCAAGCATATGCCATAACCAACACAACTTACCACTTTTATGGAGATTCAAAAGAGGAACAAAATAGGATGAATAACACCTTATTTAATGATGTAAGGATCTCTTGATGTCTTGCAGCATGAGGACAAATAAACCCAAAGAAATAAGTGGCCGAAACAGGGGTCTTTTGAAAGGTTCTGATTCAGCCTTATACCACCATGTGTGCAGCCTGGGAAAAATAAATCCAAGTAGGCATAGGTGGAATTTTTCTATGGTTTGACTCTTGCAATTGGGTCACCCAGGGATGTATAACACCCAAAAAAAATCAAATACACCAAAGCTATAGCAGTATGGAGTCGGTATGTGATCTCCTCTAGGCAGTCCAACAGCCTGATTTCACGCCTGGAGTGAAGAGATTCACCAAGGGCATAGTTATAAATGAACTTTGTTGCTGCCTTGCACTCTTAATAGGATTGTACAAGTGTTTAGGAGGCCCAGGAGGTGTCAAATCCAGCAAAGCTTCGATCAAGTGATGATGGTATTCAATCTTCCTCAAACTGCCATAGGACTAACACCTGACCCTGATATAAGCCCATGGAGCTTCTTCAAAGCTGAAGTTTCCAGCAAGTATGTGCTAGAGGGTGTATCGCCCCTGTGTGTAGATGATTCTAGGAGAGTTGTTTCAAACAAACTTAGTGAATGACTTGCTGGGAAATTCCTTGCGATTGGATCAGTTTCAGCAACTAGAAAATCCTGTAGAAAACTAAGTTAGGTGATGAAAGAAAGAGAAAGGAACCTTTAACCCAAGGGGAGGGAGTGGCCTCCACCACCAGTGTTAAACTAGGTGGGGGCCTGGGCCTAGTCCCATTCCAGGATTTTTGATCTCCAAGCTCTCACGACAAGAGGAAGAAAAAGAGGAACCTTTCAAACTCCAGAAGTGAATATCATATTGCATGGATTGGGAAAAGCTAGTCATGGGGTTATAAGTAACTCCCCTATGGCTAAGTCATTACAAAATAATATGGAATAGATTAAAATACCCCTAAGTCCACACTCATGTATCCAAAGTACCCTCCCTACTAAAATAAATGACATAAAAACCCAAATAAAAAACTAATGACCAAATTACCCTCAAATAATGTATCCCCCCTATAAAAGACACAAACAATGCAAATTAAATAAAAATAACAAGATTAAACATAAAATAAACTCCAAATAGACACCAATCTCTCTCTCGGCCATGATGCCCTCATCAACGGATCTCCAAAAAGCCCCTCTTTCTTCTCCAAACCTCCATAGCCAACAGTTAAGAAGTTAAGAAGCGCCCCATTCATGTCATGAAGAGTTCGAATGCCCAAACCCCCTGTTTCTAGAGGTGTGCAAACTTGATTCCAGTTAACAAGATGAATTTTGGAGTTTCCCTTGCAAGAATCCCACAGAAACGTTCTCATTAGCTTTTCCACTCCCTGTAACACAGATTTAGGAGCCACAAGCAAAAAAAGATGCCCACATAAAATGACCTCCTTCTTGATGCAGCATGCATATAGGTGAGTGAGATGTGTGCATAGGAGATAGGAATAAAGTCACAAAAGAAATAAAGTGATATAACCTAGATTCCTACTCACACCAATCACATGCAAAACGAGGTAGTTCTGAAGTTAAAATCACCATGCATTAAAGGAATTAAAGGTAACAAAATCATAAACAATAAAGAAACCTAATTAAAATATTAAGACACCCAACTAATTTAAGGGAATCAATTACGGATGATTGTTGTCCAAAAAATTCTAATGGTGCAAAGTGTCAAATAAGGTGTCTAAAACATGGGAGCTATGCTATAAGAGTATCACATCTGATGAAGGGGCGAGGCTAGATACTTTATGGAAAGAAGGGGATCAATTCCAAGAAGTAGGGATGACTTTAGAGGCTGTCCAGGTATAGATTCCAGCAAGCATGAGAGGTATTTTATCAAACATCAGGTGGACAGAAAATTAAAGTAGGGCACTTATGGGACTTGGGGAAAACCAAAACAAGGGATTTATTAAGATTCAAAGGGCTGGTATCAGGGTATTATTAGGACTCAAAACAGGGCTGTAAGGCTAGGGAAACACCAAAAAAAAAAAATTGCTCCTCATATGTCCCACAAGGCCACAATCACCAAAATTTCCACTTGTTGAGGAATTCGAAAGAGGTCTAAATAGGATAGATAGAACCTAATTCTCCATGTTGATGAAGCCTTGGTTTTGTCCAACATAAATCGTCACCACAACTCCTTCAAAAGTGCAAGAAAAGATCAGATTTCGAAGTGGATCAACATCTGTCCCAAATCCCAACAGTGCCGCCTCCCTCTTTTAGAACTTAATAGGGTTTGATTTCTGCTGAAGATTTCAGCAGGTTATCTTCTCTACTAGGATCGTACAAATGTCTATAAGCCTATAGAAATCCCAAACAAACCAAAGTTATAGCTGGTTGTAACTGCTAGCTGTTCTCCCAAAGTCTGTCCAGCAAGACTAGGTGCTGCCTGCCCTAGGAAATCCTAGGGGATTTCTTTATTTTTATTGACTTTTGCTGCTGCCCACCACCCCTACTAGGGTTGTCCAGGGGTTATACACCTCATGGATGCCCCAAATCACTTTGGTTCATGGTCTGCTGAAGCTGGTGATCGAACTCCCAAAATCAGCAAATCAACTCTTTTAGCGCCTAGGCCTGAGGAGGTCCCATGGGATTTGATTAGGAGTGAATGTTGATGCAGCCTTTCACTTCTAATAAGGTCGCCCAAGCCTGTAGGATACTCTAGGATCGCTGCCTTGCTCAAAAACTTGAAGGTGGATGAGTTGGTGATGAATCTCTTGTAAGTAGGTGATTTTCAGTAGAACCAAAATATGTAAAACAAAGTATTAATTGAAGAAGAAAATAGATGGGGACTTTTTAACCCAAAGGGAAGGGAGTGGCCTCTACCACCAGTGTTAAACTAGATAGGGGCCTAGTCCCATTCTATGGTTTTGCTTCTCCAACCTATCGAACAAGGAAGAAGAAGAGAAAGTTTGAAACTCCAAAATATAGTGTATCGAATAGAATGAAAAGCAACTCGTGGAGGTATAAAAAAACTCTCCCACGGCTAGGTCTTTTACAAAATAAGTCCTTATGGACTGAAATACCCCCCCTATGCCCAAATACATATACCAGAAATAATCCCAACTAAAAATAAAGACAAATAAACCCAAATAAGCAACTAAAGACCAAACTACCCCCCCCCCCTCCCCTTACAAGAGACATAAATAAGAACAAAATAAATAAAAACACTAGACTAAGCACAAAATAAACTCCAAATAGAAACCAATCCCTTTCTTGGTCATTATGTCCTCATCACTTCTCTAACATGAAACTTAAATTACATCATTATTTAGAGACCTAACAAGACAGAATCTCGAAAAGAAAACTAATAAAAATAGTGAGTATTAAAAAGAGATTCCTAATGCATTTGATAGATCCCTGATCAGATATTCAAGAAAAAAGTTACAATCTTGAAATGATTCTACATATCCTCTATATCAAGAGAATATTATTCCCTAATTCCCCTTTTATTTGTCAATCAACACTATTTTTTTGGGGAAATTTGAAAGAGGGGGAAAAAGGATATGATCTCATAAAACTGATGACATTTTATCACTATGGGATTTTGACAATTTAGGATTACTTTTCCCATTGTCCTCTTGTTTTGGCTTCAACTGGTTCTTGATCTTTTATCTACAAAATGCCTAATGCTCACAGATAAATTCTAGGATTATTGGTTTCATGGGTCCTATCTTCTGCAGAAGCAAAGCCACAAAAATCAGCCCCGGAAAAGAATGCTAAACACTCCTTGTTTTGTCCATCTGGGCCCAAGCATGGGCCTCTTATTGGGCCTAATGATGGAGTTTTAAGTGGGCCATGGGCTGGGTCTAAATTCAGGCCTCCATTGTGTTGGATGCTGAGTGTATATAGGTCCATAAGTCCATCGCTAGACAGCCTATTGATCTCTTTGTTAGCGAGCCACATGGTTGCCTTTGGAGTTTGGACCCCAAAAGGATTCCCAAAGCAACAAAATTAGTAATGGACTTAAGAGTTGATTTGATTTAAGTTTGTAGTCATTATGGACTGGAAGTACCTTAGGATTAAGAAATTCAATATTTTAGAGTCTTCAAAAATAAAAGATGGATTTAGTATATTTAGAACATCAAGTAGTAATATCCTAGTTCCATAGAATAATAAAAGATCTAGTGTGTAGATTATAAATATATGCTATGGTTGGCTATTGTAATCGTAGTTTTATGAAATTGAGTTTTCTCTTGTGGAGAATACTTCTTGGCCATGTACACTTGAATGCATTTGAATCTTGAAGTTGTTAATTTACATTTTCTAAATTCTGGATTTTCCTTGATCTAGTTGCAGTTCAGATCAAAGAAAACACTCCTATGATGAACCCGACAGCAATCCAGTAATCAGCCATTCATTCTACTGTATCCTCACCTCTTCCCTACACCTACTTGACCAGCATACCTTGCCTATTTCCCCTCAACTAAGACCTTGTTCTAGATCACTAATCTCACTCCCACACCCAACAAGCCCAAAAATCAACTATTATTGTTGATCAAATTCCATCATCAAACCTTTAATTTATTACCCTACAAATCCCTACACGCTTCTGAAAAACTAACTCTGATTTTTGGAACCATATCCTGTGAACCAAAATCCCTGTAGATCATGATCTATATTACAATCTCTGCAACAGCATCAGAAGAGTTATAAGAACACTTCCAAAACAGTCTAATCAACTAAATTAATATCCCAGAGGAAAACCAATCTATACATAAGTATAGGGGCAAGGATAATAAGGTGACACTTAACCCACTTCACATAGAAACATAAAAACAAATACACGAGTAGCATAAATAACTTCATGGTAAATCAACAAGCTAAGAAAACAAAGCATATCCTTGATTTCTTGCTCCCTCGAGACTGTAAAGTAAATTCAAGAAGTTATGAATTATCAGAGTTTGGAATTTGATCTACAACCAAGTATTCACTGCCTGAGCAAAGTGAAGCACAAGATGGCATATACATGTTATACTGTTTATCTTCCATTGACCCCATGTACTACTGTAAATTTGTAATCTAAATCAAGTAATTCTATAATGCCCGACAAGTATTTTCTAGAAGACATAATCCATATATCACTAAAGAAATAAATTAGTATAAATATTTACCTCATAGCTTGCTAAGCCATCTTTTTCATCACATTGCTTGCTGCCGCATATGAACTGCCCTGCTCAATAACCATAACAAGTCAATCCAAAGCCCTACTGCCATTACCCAGTACCAAGACATTCTTTAAGAGTTAATATAAAAATACTCTGCAAGAGTATAAGGGAGAAGGAAGAAAAATACTATTAGGAGAGTAGGTTGTGGACTTTGAATGTTGATTTTTTTTTTTTAAGAATTATGTGATTTTATTGTGAAGGACTTAAGAGATGGAGATTTTTAGTTTGTAAACTTATGTTGTGTATGGTGGCAGGTTGTGAAATGGCAATGTTGTGAAGCGGGATGCCACCATGACAGCAGGTTTGAATTTATATTGACATTGTAAACATGTAAGGTGATATGGGGTGACAAGAGCAGGTTTGAATGTTTCCTACTAGTTATTATATTTATTATTTTATTTGTTAGTTTAAACAAGGTTCCCAGATAAAAGAGAAAAATCGAAATGCCCCCACCCATATTGAATAGTTCTTACGGTGAATAACATAGAGGCACATATTGCCTTTGACTAAGGAAGCACACCCTGTCGTGAAACATCAGGGGGTGCTCAAATAACTGCCCTAAAAATAATTTTAGATCTAAACACCTAGTTGATGTCTTACCTTGTAATGCCAAAATGCCTAGGCATCTTCTGGACACCATGGCTACCCTACCAAAAAGATAACTGGGAAAGTAAAATTACATTGTTACATCATAGAAACCAGTAAGATTCCACCTATGTGCTCCAATATAATTCTTCGTTTTCAATGTAAAAATCACATTCATTAAAAAATGACACAAATTGACACAGGAAAGCCCCTAAATTCAATTTTCTAGGGCTGATACAAGCAAATGTGGTAGGTAGGATACAGAAGAGATTTATGAAGGAATGAAAAATAAAAAAATAACACTAACCTGAATTTCAAATGGAGAAAAAAGCTAGCATAGAGCAGCCACAAGGTATAAGGAAGGATTTAAATGGGTCGTAGGGTTTAAATGAAATGAAAAGTTGGGTTGAGAAATCCTTAGCAATCAGCTATGTGGATTAATGCAAAAATTTTAAGAAATCAGCAATAAAGTATCTTAGACAGCTAGAGTAGAAAAGATTTACTGAATTAATGAAAATTAAAAAGGAGGAAACTAAGCAACAATGAATAGATAACAGAAAATAATAATAAAAAACTGAGAAAAATAATAGAGAACATTAAAAAATCCTACCCGATGATTTCCTAGGGTTTCACCAGTCTGCTTTCTCCAGCCATAATTCTTTTCATTTCATAAAAAATAAAAATAATAAAACACTGAATAAAGAAGCTATCACATCTCTTTTTAAAGAATACTAGTCGTCCAGTCCTTTCCTTTTCCCGACAGGACTCAAATTAAGCAAATCCCATCATCAAGTGATACTTTATTCGTCATTTAGCCATGATTAACCCAAATCAACTCAGACTTGTGAGATCTTGGTCTTGATGAAAAGGTAACTCAATAATCTTCCAAATGACACCAAAATTAAGTCAAAAGAATGAGATTTGACTTTCAAATGTTAGGCCTAAATAAAAGTGACGAAAATAAGACTCCTTAATGGACCTTAATTCAACTAATGACCCAAACAACCTACAAGCCCTACTAAATAAAATACCAAACTGACTTATTACATACACTCCCACTTACTAATAAGCCCATTTAGACTTAGACCTAATGCAAGACCAACATTATTGCCAAATAAAAATTTTAAACCCCAAAAACCCAAAAGGCTTTTGTATAAGCCAATTTGATGCGGACAATTTCTTTAGGCTCGTCTATGTGCCACGCCAAAAAAGGGCCAGGTTTAAGACCATGTAAATTTTATTTTTTAAGGTTTTGTTTGAATGAGAGAGGTAGGAAAATAAGGCACATATTGCCAAGGTCTTAGGGAATTTTAGAGAGCTTTAACTTTTTTTACTGTTATGATTTAAATAAGGGGACCCACAAGACTTGCTGGTCGTGGACAAGACTTAGAGTCCTTGTTGGACTTTAATGTTTGACTCATGGGGCCCACATGTAATGTTGTACGGCAGCTAGGGAGAAACCCAAAATTTTTATGAGATTTTAATTCATGTGGGGACCACTTTGCTTGGTCAACAAGTTTAGTCAAAGTGGCAACCAGGTTTTAGTTTTAGAAGTTAGATTTTAGGAATTTTAAATTTTAGGAGTTTCCTTTTTTTTTTTTTAGATTTGTAATTCCTTATTTAAAGGGCACCTTGCAATGAAATAAAGTAGTGAATATTGAGTCAAAATTTTGAAGCATCACGTGTGTGATCTTAGGGTTGCGACCCATCTTCTCTCCCTCCTCTTGGTTGGGCCGTGAGCTCCCAACCCCTAATGCTCCTTCTTCTATCTTCTTCTTCATCTCTTATCTCCATCTCCCTTGCTACCATACACACATCTCCTTCTCCTTTCTTCCTCATAAATTTCTTCATCATTCTTCTTTTTCTGCTCTTATTTCTCCACTTGTTTTTCATTAGAATTTTTCTGTAGCACCTAACCTACCCTTACCTTTCTCATCACCATTCCATAACCCCTCAATATTTGTTCAAACCCTTTTACCAGGGTATTATCCACCCTTGGCCGACCCTATAGGAACAGGTTTACATCACGTAAAACCAACCCCTATTAAATAGGAGACTGATTTCCTAGTACCAGGCGGTACACCTATTCACAGCAAGCTTTGGTGATTTTTATCCATACTTTGAAACAAGCTTTGGGATTAGTTTTAACACTTTTCAAGAGGCCTTGGAAGTTATTCAAAGAGGTAAAATCTGTTACTAGAAAGCTTGGTGGAATACAAGCATGTAGGTAATTTTCTAAAGTTTCTGCTAATTTCAGGCATGGCATAACTAAGGGTTTTCTAGAATAATTAGTTAGAGACCTCAAAAATTCACGAAATTCTTATGAGAGCACCCTGAGAACCTGCGTAGAAGAACCCCATAATTTGGAATTTTTCTAACGCATGTGAAGGGTATTTTGATAATTTTCTAACTTTCTGAAAAATTATAAATTTGCCCCTAGCCCTGAAATTTCTAGATTTTATTTATTGGGCTATTAATTAATTATTGAAGGCTTCCGCAAATGTATCCTACATCACAATCAAATTTGAGTATGGGTTGTTTCTCGTTCTACATCAAAACTTATACCCAAACAGCCCAAAATCTATAAATAACCAAACTATACAGAATTACACTCCAGATATCTTATGACTGGAGAACACTATTTTGAAGCACAAGACAAAGAAGAAAGTGGGGTCTAGGGCTGCATTTTCCACCTCTAAAGAAGTCTGCTGAATTTGTGGGACCCAATGGGGCCCACAACCTTTTCCAAATTTTTTTTCCTGCTTGGAACCTCCTTAAGGGTTGATATTTCTCAGGCCAAGAAAGGCTGATTGCATCAATTCTTCCCTCCTCAAGAAAAATTCAACTCCATTGAGTTGAGGCCTAGACCAAAGATTCCCTTAGATGATGGAGGAACTCTCCGCAAAAGTTTTCATCCAATAGTTTTCATTAAATTCTACTTTGTTAGAATTTTTGCTGGCGTAAGAATTATCTTGCACTTTCTGAACATGAAGGTATAGTGAATTGCTTTCCAGACACACTGTTATCATATAACCAACGTTGACCCAAAAGGATGTGACATACTCCTATCCAATGAAATAGCTAACCAAACACCACTAGTCAATCTAGATCGAATTGTGGTTCACCCAAGCCACATTGTAAGGATCAGTATGTGGACTTCAAGCCCCAATTTCTTCACCACCTCTTTTGACACAATACCAGTGCAGTTACCACTATCTATTACTCTAGTGTAGAGCTGTTTGTTGCATCTAACTTGTGCCAAGAAGATATTTTCTCTAAGCCACTCATTATCATTTGTAGCCTTCATGGTATTAGTATATAAAAGCATTCAAAAGACTACATAGGTTGTACATCACCATCATGGCATCATCTTCCTCAGTCACATCTCCCTCATTTATCCATACACAAGATCTTTTGTTTTCGGTTCTTGCTCTTCCCCCTTCTCTAATACCTTATCAGCAAATGCAACTTGCCAATTAAGACATTGGGCCGAAAAGTGTCCCTGACCAAGGCAATTGGAGAACTAAAATTTGATTGTGCCTTAGAATTAGATCTTGCAACTCCTTGTGAACAAGATGGCATAGAATTACAAGGAGGCTCTATCAATCCTGCTCTACCGGCCAGGGGCCTCTCAAAAGACTTCCCAAAGAAAGAATCATATATTGGTTACTTAGGGCAATCTTCCTTTCAGCTTATCTTCAATCTGAAGAGCAATCTGATGTGAATCTTCAACAGACACACCCTAAACGGTAACCATCTCATCTTGTATCCGTAGCTTAAGTCCAGATATATGATAACTAGTGATGCAGACATCATGACCATGAGAGAGACCTTGATCTATTGAGAGTATTAGTTTGTCTAGTCTAATTGTTTTTATTGTTTAGTGTCACTTGTTGGAGGGGGACACATGTTGGTGGGGGTATTTTAGTCCGTAGGTGTTAATTAGGGATGTTTTTGTTATTTTTCATAGTTGAGGGCTATTTTTGTCATGCAAAATAAGAGAGAGGGCTATTTTTGTGAGGTTTCTATTTTATGTAAAGAGACCTAGCTGTGGGACTCTATTTATGGAGCCCATGATCAACATAATGGAATTAAGCAATAAGATTGAAAGTTTGCTTCCCGTTTTGAGCTCTCTTCTTCCTCTTGGTTACAGTTGAAGAACCCTAAAACCCTGAAATGGGTCTAGGTCTCCACCTAATTTAACACTAGTGGTGGAGGTCACTCCCTCTCCTTGGGTTAAAGGATCTTCTACCTCTTCTCTTACCTTTTTATTTATTTATTTATTTAAATTTCTTCAAAATTTGTTTGCTGGAAAACAGGGTATTTGTATAAGAATCATCACCAATACTTACCCATGGGAGTTTTCAGTAATCCATCAAGTGCAAGTGATGCTGAAGTGCTGAGCGACCCTCTTTGTGGTGGAAGATTGAGACAAAAATCAATCTCGGTGAAGAGATCAGATTCCCCTCTCTTAGGCGTGAAATAAGGCGTTGCACCCATCTACAGGAGATCAAATACCTGCTGCCCACAGAATAACCAGTGACTATTTTGAATCTTCCAAGGTGAGCTACACCCTAGGGTGACACATACAGAAGTGTTCACCTGCAAGAAGTTTTCAGTTTGAAGAATTTATTCTCGGAAGTTGTGAGGAGAAATCGCAACTTGCTGTGCTGGCCAGATTTCACGAAAGATGATACCAACTTCAAACTGAAGGTGCTTTGATTGATTGGGGCTTTTCAGGGCAAGGTATACTCCCAAACAATCCTCCCTAACCATTCCCCCTTCTTCTTGTTGGTTTGAAGGAGTTCTAATGCATAGAGCTCATCCCAGGCATGAGTTGCTGATTTTGGGTGACTTCACGAGATCACACCCATCTCTCTCCTATTTTGAGCTTTGCACATGATACCTTCCCAAGATGTTACTAAGCCTTAGGCGATCCTAATAGGTGGGACCCATCTTAGGAAAAATAATAATAATAACAATAATAAATTATTTTCCCAAGGGCTGGCAGCATTACCTATGGAACTAAGAAATTTTGGGAAAATTTTGGAAACCCCAAAATTAATTCTCTTAGCTGGGAACATTGATCACAATCAACCTTAGAAGCATCAAGGAAGCCTTCTACATCAGATTCAAATACTAAACCTCCAGTTTTGGTTCTCTTTTCGAATCCCCAAATTTTAGGGACTTTTGGCATATTTGGTATAAGGCTTGGAGCTAAGGCTTTGATTCCCTAGCCTAAACTACCTTCCGTAAAATATTATGATTGACAAAATATGTCTTGGATTCATTTTTATTTATTCATACCTTCTTTAGGATAATCCAGGCTGCTTCCCTTTCCTTTAGCCTAATTTAGACTCTTTAGAGAAATTTTCAGACATAATATTTTGGGCCTAGGCCTAAGCCTAATATTTCTAATGCAGCATGCATGTAGGTTAGTGGGTGTGTGCACAAGAACTAGGAATAAAATTGAAAGAGCAATAATAAAATATAAGCAAGATTCCTACCTGCACATCCACACACTAAATCAGGTGATTCTTTAGATTAAATTCAATGAACATGGAAAGAATTAAAGCATACAAAGCAACAGTCAAGATTAAACCTAAACAATGTAATGAGATTATTGATCAACCAAGGGATTAGAAAATACACAAGTTGTTGGCCAAATTTTCAGAATATATAAAAGTACCTAAATCTGATAGGAAAACGTGAGAAAATCATAGGAAGCTCATATGGGTATATGGAGAACCATTAAGAATTCATTAGGCAAGGGCTAGTGTAGGTTTAGGGGTGATAGGAGATCAGATTTCTCAGGTAATTTATATACTTAACAGTGTTTTATCAGGCATTAGCCTAACCAACATAACCATAACAGTCACTAAACACATAGGATTCGAAAAGAGAAAATATGGAGGATAGGGTACCTGATGCTGCTGTCAATAACCTTCTACATGTTCTCCAGGATGATTCCCATCAGATTCATTACTTGAACAGGGCAGAAACTGAAGTATTCGAAGTTTCCAAAAACCAACCTTCAAAATATTGAATGCTGCCTACTGAAAATTGATCCAGGTGGAATGGGTGATTCCCAAAGGTTTTGGGATGAACTCCAGCAGCTATAGGGTCGCCTAGGGAGTGATAAAATCCTTCCAAAACCATGCATCCAAATCCCTAACATATAGGGAGCTATGTTTGATTTTCCAAAAGCTCAAAAACAGGGCAGTTTCACGCCTCCTTTGAATACACCTTCTGCCCATCGAACCAGCCTGAGTTTTAGGGAAGTTTTCTAACTCCTTTAGGATCGTTTGGAGTTATCAAAACCCTCCCAAAAGGCTGATATCAAAGTCCTAATATTCAGGAATTTTAAAGTAATCTTCCCAGGACCAAGTTATCCCTCTGTTTAATGCCTCCTACAGGGAAATAAGGAAGTAACTTAATCAGGTGGGGCCCTTTGAAATGAGTCCCACCACTCTTAGGATCGTATGAGAGTCCCCAACAATCAGTGAGAGTAGCAGCTCCCCAATCCCTTGATTTTAGGAATTATCTTCAATGTCGTATTGTATTCACGCCTGCAGCCCTATATACCTTCAATGAAAGTCTTCAAACAGCCATCCTAATTAATGGAAAGTCATTTAACCTAATTATACTACTTGATTACAACTCCTTGAATGATTTCTTGAACCAAAACATTGACGATGATGAAATATGGTTGTATTTTTTGCAGTCCAATCAAGTTCAGCATAGCAAAACTATAAAATAAAAAAAAAATTGCAAATAAAAGATAAAAAGGAAAAAAGAGGAAGAAGCCTTTAACCCAAGGGGAGGGAGTGACCTCCACCACTAGCGTTAAACTAGGGGAGAGCCTAGATCCATTCCAGGATTTTAGAGCATTCAACCTCTAATGTAAAAAAAGAAACACCATCCGAAAACATAGAAATTTCAATCTTATTGCATAAAAAAAAGAGCTGGTCATGTGGGGGCTTTATAGACTCCCACACGACTAGGTTAATTACAACCTAGATTGGCATGCTCTAAAATACCCCTAAACAAATATTTTCTACACCAAAAAGGACCCCCAACTACAATTAATAACCAAAATAACCTAAAAAAAAAACAAATAAGACATAAATACCCTCACTAATATGTAACATGGAAAATAAAAGACAAAAACAATAAAGTAGCCAGCTAAAAGAACCATAACTTGGGCACAACCCTCTTGCGCTGCCTCTGGTAAACCTAGAACTCACGCTTGAACCTGATGTCCTCATCATTTTCTTTCCTCAAAATAACTCAATAAAAAAACATTACAATTAGGTCTTTTGATTGTTTAGTAATTTTGTAATCTCTAATTCCTTGATTGCATATGAACATAATTTAAAGAGTTGCCTAAATTAGCATGTGAATTTGCGAGTAGGAATCTTTTTTTTTCTTTATTACTTTATCAATTTTATTCTTATATCCTAAGCACACACTCACTATCCTACATGCATGCTGCATCAACTAGCTAAGACCACACCTGAGTCAGCGACTCGGGGCGACTTAGCAATCCCTGCTCTCATGGCTGAGTTATAAAATTTGTCCGTATAACTGTATAAGTATCCACAGACTCATTTTCTTTCTGGGATACCCATGGGAATTGAATAGTTAGATGCAGCATATAACAACTGGCACAAATTTTATGCTTAATTGATTCTTCATCTCAAGCCACATGTCAATTTCCCCACATCCAGATCTAACATTCTGCTCCAAGAGACAATTCCAGCAAATAAATGCCAGACCTCACAACTTAGCCATGACAAACAGCACTTTTCTTCCTTCAGTGAGATCGTACTACTTAAAAGAAATGATATCAAGTCAAAAAATAAGTCTCAAACTGTTTTCCCATTGAAATCTTGGACGTCTAACTTTACTCCTCAATCAAGGGCTTCACAAAAAATACAATCACGAATATCCAGAACTTAAGCATGGGGAAGTGCCTGCCTGTCTAGACTTCTCTCCTTGGCACATAAGGCTGGTCTTTCTCACCCATTGGAATGTGTGATGTTTCGTCACTCCAAAGCAAGAGTTGCAGTAGGAGGCTGAATAGCCAAATTCTGAATACTTCCTTGCTCTACCTCTTGATTATCAGTTAATTTTTTTCTCAAATGACAATAGGAACACTATTACTAGACTTTTGAGCAATATTGGTAGAATCCATACCTTTATTATTTTCAGCCACCAAGTTCTAAGAAAGATCCTGATTAGCAAGAGACTTTCATTTCTGCATTATGCTTGCACAATCTGTGAGATTGAAGACTGCAACATATCAATCTTTCCAAAGAACCAACTGTGCTAGGCAAGGAATTCTAGAATTCTTAGTTTCTTCATGGTCACAACATAATGCTTCAAATTTGAATAATAATGCACCATTAGTAGGAGCCATTGTATATTCTAGGCTTCTCCATATCTGGGGTAGGAAATCCGCTAAAATTCAATTTTTTAGGGATAAAATACAAGGAAAATCCATGGGTAGGATTAGAAGAGAAAAACAAGGATTTACAAAGGAATAAAAGAACAAAATATGAAGAAAAAAAAAAGAAGCAAAAAACAGTAATTTCAATTTTAAAATGGAGAAATAAGTACAATAGAGCACCCGCATGGTATAAGGACGGATTTAGATGGTGTTTTGGGTTTTTAGTTGGGATGAGAGTAGGGCTGTGCATGGGGGCCGGGGCCAAACCGGGCCTTAGTAGGCCTGAAGCAGGGCCCGTTGCTGTATATAATGGGCTCTGTCGGGGCCTAAAAAAACGCTAGATATCAAGGTCCGAGCATCGCCCAACTTAAATTTACAGGCCTCAGGCCAACCCAAGGCCCACTAATTCATTACACAAAACTAAAAATTTTAAATAAACCTATAAATATCTACCAAAAATGTCTTGGACCTCGTGCCTTGAGCCTGACCAAGGTTGGCTGTTGGCCTGAGCACGGCCAAGCTTAATCCTAGGCTTAAATTTGGGCCCCGTGCCATCAGGACTCAGGCCTAAGCTTGGCCAGTCTGGGCTTAGGCTGGCCAGGCCCTATGTGCAGCCCTAGTTGAGAAAATACCAGGCAATTGGTTAGATGGATTTATGCTAAACTTTAAAAAGAAATCAGAGACAGAAAAAAAAAAAAAAAGAAAGAAAAAAATTCAGACAGCTAGGGTAGAAAAGACTTTAAATATTGAACAAATGAAAATTAAAAGAGACGAAACTAAGCAACAATGGATAAATAACAGAAAATAATAATGAAATAAAGGAGAAGAACCATAAAAAAGAGAGAAATCTTACCAAGGGATCCCCTAGGATTTCACACATCTATTTTATCCAGCCATAATCCTTTTTCATTTCATCAAAAACTGGATAAAGAAGTTATTACATCTTTTCTTTCTTCTCTTTTCTTTTCTTTTTTTTTCTCCTTTTTAAAGAATTCAGGTCATCCAGCCCTTTCCTTGGCCATGAAGGACTCAAAATAGTAGATAAATCTCATCACAAAGTGAAACCCTGCTGGTAATTTGGCCATAACTATTCTAAATCAACTCAGATTCACAAGCTCTTGGCCTTGTTAAAAAGTCAATAAACTTCCAAATGACACTCAAATAAAGTCAACAGATGAGATTTGACCCTAAAAAGCACGCATAAATAAAAGTGATGGAAATAAGATTCCTAAATGATCTTAACCAATGACCCAAAGAACCCATCAACCCTATTAAATAAAATCCCAAACTGATTTATAATTACTTGCACTTACAAATAACCACATTTGGACTCAAACCTGCACCCAAACGACCCAAAATCTATAAATAACCAAACATAAAGGAATCACCATCATGATATCTCGCTATTGGGGAAAACTAATTTAGTGCATCAAATAAAGAAGGAAGTAGGGTCTAGGGCAACTGCACCCTTTGTTTTGGACCTCTAAAGAAATCGGCTGGGTTGGTGGCATCCATGACTAAGAATGCCTTTTTACTACATACCTGTTTTCCTACCTTGAGGCCTCCTTATGAGATTGATATTTCTCAAACCAAACAAGGCTGATTGCATCATAAATTATTCAAAAGCAAGATAAAATTAAGAATGTAAAGTAAACAACATGATAGAGTTGACTAAAAGAAAAATATGATAGGAATTTCAAATGGTCATTTACAAATCAAGAACAAAAAAAGATATATATATATATATATATAAAGTAAAACAAACAAATAGTGACTTTAGAGAAATCGATGTCCACCTTTCCCAGATATGACTTCCTTTTCTGTCCTCCACCTTAGGCCAATCTGCAAAGAAACTTATAAATTAAAAGTTCACTTAAACTGCAATGCAAGAAAAAAATCAAACGACTAGTGCTTTTGTGCAGTTCCCCTTGGTTTTAATGCATTACTTATTTACCCCTCGCCTCTGCCATTAAGCAAAATTTCCCTGACATTGTGGTGTTTACAAAGTCTCCTAACTCCATTGATGCCTATTATTTTTAACAACTTCCTCTATGCCCTCATCTTTGAAAGACATACTCAAAGTAAAGTCTTATTCTACAAGTACGAAGAAATTAAACTTTATGTTTGTGTCCATTATCTTCATAAATAATAAGATGTAAACCTCTAAGGTAAGAAATGTATGACCGACTATTGTAAATGTCAATTTAAAATTAAGTAACAGTAACATCCTCCAGCCATACTAATGGAGCAGAATGTTGGACAATCACCAAACAACAAATACATAGAATGAGTGTAGCTAAGATGAGGATGTTGAGATGGATGAATGGTAAGTTTAGAAAGGATAGAATCAGAATTGAATCCATTAGCAGGATCTTAAGAGCACCAATAGGTGACAAATATGGGAAATTCAACTGAGATGGTCTGGTCATGTGTAATCTCCGGTTTTTAGTGTCACATGAATGTTTTGAGATGAGATTTTTTGCTTTTGGTGAGACTTTTTTCCTTTTCAAGTCAAATTTCTTGCTTGTTTTTACAAGAAATCAGCAGATCAGCTTGAATAGATGCTAGATTTATTGATTTCATACAAGAAAAACCATGAATCATGGATATAGGATGGATTGAATGCATACTTTTTGCAAATTCCTATTTTTTCAAATTAAAAAGAAAATAATATTTATTAAAGATATGCTATAACAGACCTTAGATCTGTGGATTTGAATTGAAAACCCACTAAATATTTTTATTGGTCATGAACAGAGCTCTTCTGTTTAGATGGTTATGGAAATTTGGGGAAGAAAAAACAGCCGTTTGGAGGGTGTTAATTGCTGCTAAATATGGGACGGATGTAAGGGATTGGATGAGTCTCCAGCCTGCAGGTGCTCATGGGTTTAGTTTTCAGAAAGCCATAGCTGCTGGTTATGATGAGTTTAATAGACATTTCCTTTAAAGTGGGGAGTGGGTCTCAGGTCCATTTTTGGGCTGATCAATGGTGTGATGTCTCTCTCAAGAAAGCTTTCCCTGACATTTTCAGATTGGCTCAGCTTAAACAGGGGACCGTGGCTGAGCATCTAAACAAAGGGGAAAATAACCTTGCATGGAATCTTCATCTTCGAAGGCCTCTTAACGATTGGGAGCTTCCCCAAGTGGCTACTCTCATTGAGCTGTTAGAGAGGGCTCCAGTAGCAGATCTGGATACCAAAGACAGCAGATGTTGGGATGGAGTATCTAGTGGGCTATTCTATGTTCGTGATTGTTACCAGCAGCTGGCCCAGCACAAAGCATCCAGTCTCCCCTTCCGGATCATTTGGCACTCTGGTATGCCTTCTAAAGCTGGGTTTTACTCCGGCTCATTTATTGGAATGAGATCCTTAGTTGACAACTTGATGAAAAGAGGATTTCAGTTGGCGAATCGGTGCTGTATGTGTTATACCGACTCAGAATCGGTCAACCATCTTTTCATCCACTGCAAGGTGGCGATTTTGATATGGTCCTCTTTCTGTCTCTGGTTCCATAGAGCTTGGGTTGTTC
This sequence comes from Platanus orientalis, assembly GCA_025762735.1. Lineage (NCBI taxonomy): Eukaryota > Viridiplantae > Streptophyta > Magnoliopsida > Proteales > Platanaceae > Platanus > Platanus orientalis. The sequence continues at coordinate 5,388 of JAOXJP010135289.1, read as the reverse complement.
CCCCTTCCATGTCCTTGCTGCTTGATTCTTGGAATGCAGAGTGTATGGACAACCTTTCTCTTTGAGGAAGGACTATTGGATGGCTATCCTGGCCGTAGTTTGTTGGGTGATTTGGAAGGAACAAAATGATCGTATCTTTGAGGAGTCTGCCCTGATCGTGCAGCTTTCGAATGCTGCCCTCTCCCTTCTTTTCTATTGGGTTTCTCATTGCCAGGTTTTTTTGTGGATAATTAATGACTTAATTAAGAAAAGGGAGAAAAGAGAAAACTAAAAATACAACAAGGGGCCCAAAGGCATCAATCTGGGATCTCCGACATTACATTAGATCTAACATTAGCCAAACCCACCCCCCAAGTTAACAATTTTATCAGCTAGGACCTTTTGGGACCTCGGGACATGGGAGAGAGAGATATCCAATAAAACAACCAAGTCCTGAATCTCATGAATCTAGTTTGCATATTGCCAAGACCCTTGAGAAATACCCAAACCCCATCCCACAACCACCTCAACAATCCCACTCCCAATCCCAATCTTTTTAATCTTGCGGAGACCCATAAGCAATCCCATAACCTCAGCCTTTGTGGAGTCACAAACACTAGTAGGACCAACAATAATATGGGTCACAAGCCCATGATGATCTCGAATAACACAACCAAAACCACCCGGCCCTAAGTTTCCAATAAAAGACCCATCAAAGTAGAGCTTAAAGGAACCAGAAGGGGGAGGTTTCCATTCTACTGATATACTATGCACCCTTGTGCCATTCCACCCAATCCCTAACAAAGTCAGACAAAGATAAGCCTTGAAACTCCTTGGAGACAAAGAGCCAAGAACCAACCTCTCAAATTATAAAATCAATGACCTCATTCCTACTTTTGCTCCTCTCAAAAATTCTAAAAAAAATTCTTTCCATATGCCCCACAAAACTGCATGAATTAGGCATGCCCAAAAACACCTGCCTCGATCACTCAAACCCTATAAATTCCATTGAGAAAAGAGATCTGCGATATCCCTTGGCATAACCCAATAACGATTAAGGTTAGCCAAGAAATAATCCCATATTGCCTTCGAGAAACTGCAATGAAGGAAAAAATGATTCGCAAATTCCCCATCCCTTCTACAAAGCACACACCAATTTGAGGAAATAAGCATGTAAAGCCTTCTCCTTTGCAATATATCCATGGTATTGATGCGGTTGAGTGCCGTTGTCCAAGAGAAGGCTTTGACCTGGGGGGGAACTAGGGGATTCCAAATCTTCTTAATAGGAAAGGAATTTAAGGGATGACTAGAATGAGATAAAGACAAGAAAACGGACTTCATGGTGAATTGACCCGAGGATTCCATAACGCAAATTCTGTTCTTAGGAAAGGACTAAGAAAGGAACGCATCATTGAGGAGAGACATGAGATCACCTAGCATATCCACTTCCCAATCTAAAGCTCATGGGAAAACTAAAAATTCCAAGAAAGACCGAAAGGGGAACTAAAGAGAACCTCCAATACCTTAACCTATCAAGAGCCAAAACAATCTGGAAAACAATGAGGAAAGGCATTGATCCCCCGACCAAAGATCCCTCCAAAACCGAATAGAGGTACCATTGCCTACAGAAAATGGACATTAGGGGAAAATAAAGAGAACAAGGGGATAGTATTTTTCTAGATCAAAGATGTAATGCGGATAATTAAAAGATTCATGTCCCATAATTGGAATGACAGCCATACTTGCTTAGGATAGTAGAATGCCATAAGGTGCCTCTTTCAGTGGAAAACCTCTAAAGCCATTTAATCAATAACACCATGTTCATTTCCTTCAAACACCCAATGCCCAATCCCCCAGAATGTTTTGGTCTACAAACCTCTTCCCACTTTACCAAATTATCTTTCTTTTTTTCATACCACCCTCCCAAAGAAAGTCCCGTTGGTACTTTTCCAACTTTTGCACCACCTTGGATAACATTTTGAACAAGGACATATAGTACACGGGGACATTGAACATTGTTGCTTTAATCAATGTAATCCTTCCCCCCAATGAAATGTATGATTTCTTCCAACAAGCAAGCTTCTTTTGCACCCTTTCCACCACCGGATCCCAATAGAAATAGATTTTAGGCTGCTTCCTAATGGAAGACCTATATATTTCAAGGGCCAAGATTCCACTTTACATCCCAATACATGAGCATAACAACACAGATCCCCCTCCACCCAATGCCCGCAATACTAGATTTGGAGAACTTAACTTTAAGCCAAGTTATGATTTCAAATGTTTGGAGAATATTTTTTTTTTTATGAGAAAAAAAATTTATTGCTAAAGGAGAAAAGAGGAAGAAGGGGACGAGAGATCCCCAAAACAAGCAGCAAGAAAAAACAAAAGCACACAAATAGGGGGGGACCCCAAAAAACAAGGAGTACAAACTACACAGACCCACCAAAACTTGATGAAACATATCGGGTCATTTACAAACTATAAATGAGATATAGAAAAACCATCACTTCCAATTCAGAATCCATCAATAAGGGAAAGGAAGGGGGCTTTAGACATTAGAGCACTAAAAACATCAACCACAAGTGTAAATAAAAACGGAGACAAGGGATCACCTTGCCTTAGACCACGAGATGACCCAAAGAAGCCTTTTGAGGCTCCATTAAGCATGATAGAGAACTGCGGATGATCCAAGCACCCCATAATCCAACTATCTATCTATCTGCAAAACCTTTTTCCTCTAACACCCAACGCAGAAATTTCGAATCCACCTTATCATACGCCTTCTCCAAATCAATCTTACACACAATCCCTAACTTTTTCATCTTCTTCAACCCATCAATGAATTCATTTGCAATAAGGATGTCATCCATGATCCATCTCCCCTTCACAAATGCACCTTGAGAAGAAGACAAGACCTTATTCATAACATTACGCAACCGCAAAGAAAGAACATAAGCAATTATTTTATGAAGGCTGTGAACCAAACTGATCGGCCTGAAATCCAAAAGCCCCGAAACATCTTCCTTCTTGGGGATGAGAACAAGAAATGTAGCACTAACCCCCATATTAATGACAACTCTCTTTAAAAAACTCCTCAAATACCTTCAAGAGATTTTTTTTAATGAAGTCTCAACATTCATGATTGAAAAGCATAGTGAATCCATCTGGGTCCGGAGATTTATAATTTGTCATATTAAAGATAGCCTCTTTAATTTCACCCTCAAAGAAAGCCGTTTCCAAAGACTCAGCATCAGTCGCATCCAAAGAGTCAGTGAAAAGGATCTATAATCGGATGAGCCCCATTCCCTAGATTGAAGATTAGAGAAAAACCGAATAACTTCCTCCTTGATAAGATCCATATCTTCCACCAACTCTCCTTCAATATTCAGCCTAGAAATAATGTTTTTCCTATTTTTCCCATTAGCCACCTTGTGGAAGAATTTGGTGTTTCTGTCTCCTTTGATCTATTTACACTTTGTCTTTTGACTCCAATGGATATCTGCACACCAATGAATGACTTCCATATTAGCAAGAAGATCATTTCTCTTCTCCACCAAATTCATAGGAAGCCTCCCATCCTCTCCTAACCTGTGATCTAGCTCTTGAATTTAGTCTCAAATTTCTTTATTCTTATCATTCAATCTCCCAAAGTTATTAGCATTCCATTCAATGAGATTTTTTTCACAAATTAAAGCTTTTTTATGAAACGGAAACCCTCCCAACCACCAACCTCAAATTCCTCCCACCAAGTTCTCACTTTCCAAAAAAGAGGGGTGGAGTGTCCACATATTTTTTCAAATTGGAACAAAGTAGGACCATAATTTAATTTAGATGTATTCAACATGATAGGCCAATGATCCAAAGTAATCCTTAGGAGGCCTTCGTGAGAGAATGAAGATATAACTCTTCACAATCATTAGTAACGAGAAAATTGTCCAATCTGCATAAAGTATGATGCTCTTGGCCATTGGTCCAAGTGAAACGCATTGAAGACAGGACAAACTCGAAGAGAAAAATCATTTAACAAAAGCACCAAAATATCCCATACTTCTCGTGACCTAAGAGGGGATATTCTTCTCATGGGTGAATCTTATTACATTGAAGTCTCACCCGATAACCTATGGGCCCAACCAATAGCCCCTAACATCACAAAGCTCCTCCCAAAATTGATAGCAAATATAAGGAGAATTAGACCCACACACCCTAGTGAACATCCACTCAAAGCCTGTGGAGATCTCAACATATCACACAGAAATTGAGAAGTTTCCTACCAACTCATCCTCCTTCCTAAGAACCACTGAATTCCATACCATCAGCACCCCTCCTACAATCCCAATGGCAAGAATAGCAATCTAAGAAGACAAATCCTGGCCCACCGTACAATGGATAAGCCGAGGCATAATCTGTTTCTTCTTGGTTTCTTCAAAAATCACCAAATTCGTATTATACTTACAAATGCACTCTCTAACAGACCTTCTTTTCTCAACCCCTCCCAACCCTTTGACAACCCAGAAGATGACCTTCATTGTTTACCAATGCTCTTACCCCTTCCCCCTCTTTTTTCCCTTTCAAGGCATTCTTAATCGATCCATCATTCATTTCCCAAACCAAATTGCAAAGTTCCCTTTCGCCCCTCGAAATCCTCTTGTTGCTACCATTTTGACCCTCCATGAAATCAGAGAGGAGCACTTCATTTCTTACCATGTCACAAACCTCCAACCCCATATTTCTTAGAAAAACATCCACCCCTTTAACTGCATTCATCCCACTCCCCCCCCCCTAGTTCAGCAATCTCCCCATTTAAACCCCCATTCACCACACCCTGCATCTTATGGCATTCCACAATCGTATTACAAATCTGACCAGACACATAAACAATTGCAAGAGAGGAGTGATAAGAATTATCATACTAAGGAGGGGAGTGATTAGCAACGGGAATGGAAACATGAGTATCAGAATGAGAAAAAGAGGTAGTTGGAAGAATACCTTGGCCCTCGTGATGAGGGATGGGGGAGAGAAGAGGTGATAAAGAATTTGGATCTTGTCTACCTTCCTGGGTCGTGGGCTTCCCCTAGGCATTAGCCTTCTCCACCAAACAACCCTTGGATTGAGAGGATGCCTTGTGACTAGGGGTGGGCACGGGCCAGGCTTGGGCCGGGCCATGGTAGGCCCAGGCCCGGCCCTCAAATTATAGACCGGGCTCAGGCCGGGGCTTGGGCCCATAGGGGAGGGCTCGAGCCGAGGTTTAGGCCCGACCCTCATTAATTGACCGGGCCTCAGGCCGGGCTTCGGGCCGGCCCATGAATAAAAATAAAAAAAATGTTGAGACGTAGGTTTGAACTCTAGACCTATCCAAGGTTCAAAATTTCAATTTTGATGGATTATTCGTCATGAGGATTAATGGAA
>JAOXJP010135278.1:0-13492 GCA_025762735.1 Platanus orientalis | reverse complement strand
AAGAGTGTGTTGTCCACACTCCCCGATCAAAATGGTGATCAAGAAGGAATCTAGTCAGTCTTTCACACCAAGCTCTTGGAGCTTACTTGAGACCATAAAGTGCCTTCTTTAGTCTGTATACGTAGTTCGATAAGTGATGATCCATAAATCCCTCAGGTTTCTCGATGTATACTTCTTAGAAAATTCCATTTAGGAATAAACTCTTGATGTCCATTCAATATAATTTAAATTTCAAATGACATGCTATGGACAAGAGGATCCTAATGGACTCCAACCTTACAACAGGGGCAAATGTCTCCTTAAAGTCAACGCCTTCTATTTGGCCATACTCCTTTGCAACAAGTTTAGCCTGATTCCTTGTCACTGTACCATGTTCATCATGTTTCTTTTCGAAAATCCATTTGGCACCAATGACATTCTTGTCAGTTGGCATTTCAGTGAGAAACCATACATCATTCCTTTGAAATTGATTTAATTCTTCTTACATGGCCAAGATCCATTTCGGATCATTTAGAGCCTCCTTGACACGTTTTGGCTTTATCTTGGATATGAAGCAAAAATGACTAAGGATTTTTTCAATTTGTCTCCTAGTCTTCACTCCAATGTTGGGATCACCAATAATGTCTCATTGTGACAACTCCTTGGTGAGCTTCTTATCCTTGGATTTAAGTTGAATTTCTTCAACGTAATCCTCAGAACTAGATTGAGAAGAGTGCTCTTCTTAATCCTCTTGGGATTTATCAATTTCCAATTGAGATGAACTCTCATTCTCATGGTCAAACAACACCACTGACAAGTTTTCTTACTCATAAGTTGCCTCAAAGTTATCTACCATTACATTTATTGACTCCTCCACTCTATGAGTCATAATGTTGTAAACACAGTAGACTCTACTAGTAGTGGAGTATCCTAAGAGCATGGCCTCATCTCTCTTTTCATCAAACTTGTCTAGTTGTTCTTTGTCTCGAAGAATATAGCAAGTGCTGCCAAATACTTTAAAGTATTTGATAGTTGGATTTTTGCCTCTCCACAATTCATAGGATGTTTTGGATGTACCCAGTCTAAGATAGACACAGTTAGAGACATAGCATGTTGTGCTAATTGCTTCAGCCCAAAACCTTCTGGCTACGTTTTGTTAGTAAGCATTGATGTAGCCATGTTGAGAATAGTTATATTCTTCCTTTCAGCCACTCCATTTTGTTAGAGAGTTTTAGGGGTTGAAAACTCATGTTTTACTCCTAACTCTTTACACAAATTTGAGAATTTATGATTCTCAAATTCTTTTCCATGGTCGCTTCGGATTCATTTTATGGTTAAATCATTTTAAACTTGAATCCTCTTACAAATGTTCAAGAATTCGTTGAAAGCCTCAGATCTTTCTCTTAGAAATGCTACTTAAGTGTATCTAGAGAAATCATCAACCACAATCATGAAATACTTCTTCCCTCATAGACTCTCCGTTCTAGTTGGACCGGTCAAGTCCATATGAAGAAGTTCTAGAAGTCTAGTAGTCCTTATAGATGTAACTTTCTTATGAGAGACTCTAGTTTGTTTTCCTATTTGACAACCTTTGCACATTGGGTTATCAACCTTGCTTAGTTTGGGAGGGTCCTCACTATCCCCTTCTTGCTAAGTCTTACAAAATCCCTAAAGTTGAGGTGTCCTAATCTTTGATGCCAACTATTGGTCTCATCCTTTTGGATCATAAGATAAGTGTTCCCTTGTTGAGGATGAGGCTCAATGACATAGCAATTGTCACTTGTCCTCACTCCCTCTGCTAGGATGTTGTATTCTTTATGATCCTTGATCACACATCCATCTTTGCTGAATTTCACTTTATAGCCTTTTATCACATATTTGGCTAATGCTTATCAAGTTGTGGTTAAGGCCTTGCATATAAAGAGCCTCGGTGAGTTGTGGAATGCTGGGGGTTGCTATGGTTCCTACCCCAAAGATTTTGGTGGTGTTTCCATCACTAAATGTGACATATTAACCTTGAGCATCCTCAAGTTTGGTAAATAAGTTTATCACCGAACATGTATCTGGAACATCCACTATTAGGATACCATCTTGATAAGCTTCCATCTCGTAGTGCAACGTGAATGACCAAACACTTTGGGTCATCATTTCTCACCCATACTAAGGCTTTAGGAGCTTGCCTCTTGGCATTTTGGTGTTGGTCCAACTCCTTCCTTTGAAGATTTTTATTTTCAACTTTTTGAAAATACTTCTTCTTATTGACATTCTTTCTACTTTGTATTTTTCTAGGTTGCATTCTTTAGGATTTGATGTCATTGGCCCTGTTTCTACAATCCATCCTGAAATGCCATTTTAAGCCACAATAGTAATAATAGAATTAAGGCCTTCCAGAAACATAGGATTATGATGGTTTCCTTCTAGATGATCCATTGTAGAAGGATTGTTGGGTTCTTCTAGGTTGCCTATTTTGACTAAGTTGTCCCTTAGTTATCCTAGAAGTAAATGCATTTCCTTGGAATCCTCTTGATGTAGAGGCTTTGTTGGGTTGAAATTTATTCCATGTCTCCTTAACATAGGAATAAGGTTCGCTCTCCGCTTAGTATCCTCTAAACGTAGAGGTCTTTCCTAGGGATCCTCTAGAGGAAGATGGTTGATTTGGTTGAGGTCTACTTCCAGCCACTTGGGCATACGATCGAGATTGGGGTTGCATGGATCTTTCCCAAGTTTTACCTTGACTCATAGGAGCTTTTCCCTTGAGTGAAGTAGTTGGTCTCTTCTCAACCTTCTTTGACCTCTGATAAGGTTTTTGAGGCTCCACTTTCTCCTTTTCCTTTTTGTAACGTTGTGGAGGTGGTTGAGTAGTCCTATTGGTTTTAACAAAGTCATTTTTAAGCCTTTGTGTGAAGGAGGCATTGACCTCGGAGTTGTAGCCAAGTTTGGTCATGTCCCCATACTCCTTACCCATTGTAAGCATTTTCTCAAACTTCTCATTCCCTTAGGCAAGCATTGAGATGCTCTTCCTCTCATCTTCTTCAAGTTCCTTGATTTGTTTAATGTAATCAAGGGACTTCCTTGTGAGTTGAGTACAAGTCAAGTTAAGAGACTTATTCTTCTCATTTAGTGTTTTAACTTGATCCTCCATCTCTTGAATGAATGAATCATCATTGTGAAACCCATCATTCTCCTTATCTACATTTTTAAGCTTCTCCTCAAGCTCAAAAACTTTGTCGGATAGCTTTTGGTTGTCCTAAAAAAGTCTTCTCTTTACATGCTTCTTATTGTCCTTTTCTAAGCTTAGAAATAGTTTAGCTTTGCTAAGCTTCTTTTCTAATTCTAATATCTTTCGACTCATTTCCTCCTTGGCACATAGAAACAAGTAATTTTCTTTGAAAAATTCATTCTCCTTGTCACTTTCTATAGAAGACTCTTGTTGAAGAGTGTAAATAATGTCTTCGAGGGACTCTGACTTTTCAATCAACTCTATGATTTTCCTCTTGAGTTGTTTATTCTTTTTCCCCAACTCAACACTCAGTACAAAAAGGTCATTGAATGCCTCTTATGCATCATAGGTCTCCTCTTCTTCTTTATCATCTCCTTTATCCTTACTTGTATCCAAAAGTGAGCTCAAGGGAGTGCCAAAAGCCATGAAAGCTTTGATCTCTTGTGAGGGAGCTTTCTCACTACTTTGAGACTCATATTCCAAAACCTCGAATTCATCGTCCCATGTTGTAGCCATGTCCTTACCTTTAGGCTTGTAATTGTTCTTCTTATTACCGCAATCCTCGGCAATATGTTCTCTCCCTTTGCACACATAGCAAATGAGAGGTTTCTTAGAGAAATAATTTTTCTTTTTATACCCTAGGAAGGATCTTCTCATTTGCTTGTTCTTAGAGTAATCCTTAGTATTTCTCTGGAAGAATTTCTTGAACCTCTTGGCCACTAGGGCTAAGTCATCATCCGAATCTTCATTTGATTTAGAAGGTTCTTCTACCTTAAGGGCAATTCCCTTCTTTTTGGTAAGTTCCTTAATGGCTGCTTTAAATGTTTAAAGAGAGCCACTCTACTCTTATAGTTTCATGGTCTCTAGATCTTAACTTTCCTCAATGGCGGTTACCTTAGGTCTAAACCTTTTAGGGAGAGACTTAAGCACTTTCTGGACTACTTTATATTCTAGAATATCCTCTCCTAGACTTCACATGACATTCACCAAGTTGGATAGCTTGGCATTGAATTGAGAGATTTTTTCATCCTCCTCCATCGTTAGAGCTTCAAGTTGTATCATGTACATTTGAAGCTTAGACATCTTTACGGCACTCGTACCCTCATGGGTAACTAAGAGGAGCTTTCATGCTTCCTTCGTCGTTTTTAGATGAGTTATCCACCTAAACTCATCTGGAGCGAAACCACTTGCTATGACATTCAATGCTCTAAACTTGAACTTGTGAGCATCCGCCTCAGTAGGAGTCCACTCACTTTGTGGTTTGTCAGGTTGTGTATAACCATCAACTATTGCGTTCCAAACCTTAGGGTCATATGCATTCAAAAAGATCTCCATTAGAGATTTTCAATACCCGTAGTCACTTCCATTAAAGAATGAAGGTGTACTAATGGACATACCATTATTTTCTCTAGTTATCTTGGATTTTTACTAGGATCTTACCTGGGTTGTTAAGCCCTATACGAGTAACATGTGCTCTGATACCAATTGAAATTCCTATAAAGTTATCCTAGAGGGGTGAATAGGATATCAAATATTGTCTTAACACTTTTTTTGTAAATGTTTGGATTGATTTTAATCTTTTTAACTTATCCCAAGTGTGTGTGTGCTACAAAGTGTCTACTCAAATATTTTATCAAACAAATAATGTGCAAGAGTATTAATGTGCAGAAAAGTAAAGAGACAGTTAATCACACACTCAATCCTCAACAAGAGATTTATAGTGGTCCAGTACGATGACCTACATCCACTCTTTTAAAGCTCACCACCGAGCTTTGGTATATTTCATTTAGGTACTATTACAATCTAGGTCAAAACATGCAAAACCCAATTACTTGCTTAAAAGCAAGCTACACAATAACATTCAGTGTCTCCGACAAGTGTGTACTACTTTCGATGTCTTCAGCGGAAGCCAAGCAAGTCAATAATGAAAAATAATGCAAATGAAAGTAAATATTACCACAAGTTGGTTGATGTTTCTAGTTGCACATAGTGGGGTGCTCCTTGTTGAGATAGTTTATTTTAGCTATCCACAAACTTCAAGCTCTTGGCTCTAGTGCTCCTTGAGCTCAGTCAAGTGTGAGTTTCTTTTTAGGAAGAGCTCACTACAAGTTCTCCTCAATAGTAAAAGTTTAGTATTCAAGAGAGAAGGAGAGAGTGATTCTTGGTGAAGATGTTAGCTACTCAAGCTCAAAACAGTAAGAGAATAGAGGTTTTCTCAAGGGAGGAGGCTCTCAATTTAGTAAACTTTCTAACATTCTCTACATTGCGTGAAGTATTTGCCCTAAAGGAAAAGGTTCATTTTTATAAAGGTGAAAAGCACCCACAACCATAGGATTAGAATCTTTCAAAACAGGTAACTCTTAGGAGCCTTTGATTTATGAAAAACGGGGTTCAAATTTTGAAAATTTCGCATTGGGGAAATAAAATTTCACATTTGAAAAAAATTCCCCCGTAATCGATCATGACTTATGATCGATCATGAATCAGTCTCATAGGCCTGAGACATGCCTAGGCATCTCATAATCGATCATGGGATCAACAATCCAAGTCGTGATTGATCACAGTAAAAGGGGAAGAGTCTCAGTTTAGACCAAAATCTGGGTTGTGATCGATCACAAGATCTATGATCAATCACGCCATGATCGATCACAACTTGAGATTGCTGAGGCCTATGTTTAGCACTCTTGGGGCTTAGTCTTTGAGCCAATTTCTCTTGGATTTTAAGAGGGATTGATCACCATGTCTATGTTCTTTTTAAGGTCTTAAAATGTAATGCAATGCATGCTCTTTACCTTGATTGGTGTGGGCAAATCCGATGTAGTCTCTGATCTCTTCTTAAAGTCTTTGGTCCACCTTGTCTTTATGTCTTGAACTTGTGAGGACATAGAATACTTACAAGATATAGACCACTACTTGGTTTGTCCATGGGATTGACATACATTAACACCACCTCATTGGGTATATAAAGTGAACTATTTATATGAATCCCTCGCTATTAGGGGTGAGATAATAGTCTGCTCTCATCAGAGTGTAGGTGTGAACTGTCTTGGCCCTTAAATAGTGAGAACTGTTATATGTAAAGGCCTTGCTTTTCGATCTATAGGTTTTATTCTGTTTTAGTTTTGTTATATGTTTATGACTTGTTTTGCTCTGAAATAGTTACATGAATTTAGTTCGATATTTGTTTACTATTTTTTGTTTTGTAAATTGTATCCGCTTTGTTTTAGAAAGAATGTTTTAGAACTGAACTAATAGTATATGGTTTAGAATACATGCAAATATCAGTTTTGTATTTCTGTTTTCAATTAAAATATATTTTTTCTTGCCTTGACCCATATTCCTGTATAATTTATATGTTTTCTTATTGAACCTAACAAGCTTGTCCCAAGTACTTTCATAAGGATAATGACACAAGTGCTGTAGCCTTTTATGGGCAAGTTCCTGGTCGTCACATGAGGCAGGTTTATGAAGTCCTTATGAGAGAGAAGTTGTTTGCAAACCTTACGAAGTGCTCTTCCATTTCCAACCAAGTTTCCTTCTTGGGGTTCATTGTTTCTTCTAAAGGAATGTCTGCAGACCTTGAAAAGGTTAGAGCCATTGTGAGTTGGCCCAAACCAAGGAACATTCACGATGTCCACATCTTTTATGGCTTTGCGACTTTCTATTATCAGTTCATTCGTGGGTTTAGTTCCATTATGGCTAGTATCACAGATTGCATTAAGAAAGGAGATTTCCAATGAACTAATTCTACTATTAAGGCATTCGAGGATATCAAGTCTAAGATGATTGAGGCTCTTGTTATGTGCCTACTCGACTTCTTTAAAGTCTTTGAGGTAGCATGTGATGCATCATGCGTAGGTATAGGTGGATTACTTAGTCAAGAAGGGCATCTAGTCGCTTACTTCAACAAGAAGCTTAATGAAGCTAAACAAAAATACTCTACCTAAGATAAAAAAAATTAAAAAAATTATGTTCTTGTTCAAACTTTATGGCATTGGAGAGAATATTTACTACTACAAGAATTCTCCATGTTCTCTAACCATGAGGCACTAAGATATCTTAGCTCACAAAATAAACTAAATCCAAGACATTCCAAGTGAGTTAAATTTCTTCAAGAGTATACTTTTGTGCTAACACGTAAGTCAGGGGTTGAGAACAAATTGGTAGATGCTCTAAATTGTAAGGCTATATTGACACACTTTATGAGTGTAGAAGTGATGGGGTTTGAGCAATTAAAGGACACCTACCCTACATTCCCAAACTTTAGAATGATGTACACTTGGCTTTCAAGTGATCAGGCGAGGGAGGACAATGGGTTTGTCCTACAAAATGGATCCTTATTCTAAAGCAACAAACTCTGCATTTCTCACACATCCGTAGAAGATTTCTTTATTTGGGAACTTCACGCTGAAGGGATTGCCGGCCTTTTTGGCCATGATAAGACCATTTACTTAATCAATGATCATTTTTATTGGCCAAGCCTCAAGTGATAAATTTCCAAAATTATAGGGTAGTGTTGGATATATCAACTGGAAAAGCAAAGGAAGTAAAATACAGGATTGTATATTTCTTGCTAGTGCCACATTCACCATGGCAAGACATTAGTATGGATTTTGTGCTTGGGCTACCAAAGACTATCAGACAATACGGTCCATTTTTGTGGTGGTGGATCATTTCTCCAAAATGACACTTCGTTATGTGTTCTAAAACCTCCAACGCTTCTACGATTGTCATTTTTTTATTTTTATTTTTGTAAATGTGGTTCATCTAAATGGGTTGGTAGAGACCATAGTGTCAGATAGGGATGCAAAATTCATGAGTTCTTTTTAGAAGACACTATGGCACATAATGGGCACCAAGCTTCAATTCTCATCAACATACCACCCACAGACGGATGGCCAGATTGAAGTAGTTAACAAGAGCTTAAGTAATCTATTACGATGTCTTATGGGTGATCATGTTAAATGATGGGATTTTGTGTTGTCTATAGCCAAGTTTGCATATAATAGTTCTATCAATAGGACAACTGGCATAAGTCCATTTGAGGTTATTCATGGGTACAAGGCTAGGAAGCCAATAAATCTTATTCCTATGTCAGTCACATAAAGGCCATCAAAGTCTATAGATGCATTTGTACATCATATTCATGAGTTGCATTCTGAAATCAAAATGAGAATTATCATGGACAAATGAAAAATATAAAATATATGTTGATTCACATTGCATGTTTAGAGAATTTCTAGCAGGTGATTATGTGATTATTTGGATGAGGCTTGAATGATTTCCTTTAGGAGTGTTGAAAAAGTTACAAGCTTGTAGTGTTGGACCCTTTAAAATATTGAAGTGAGTGAGCTTTAATGCATACATTCTGGATCTTCCACTGGATATTTAATGTGGATGATCTTGTTTCTTTCCAAGGTCCAACAATTTCAACCAATAGCCTACATCTTTACCCATGGTATCTTTCAGACCAACCCTCACAACCTTTGCCTTCCCCACCCACTGTGCCTAAGAAGAAGAAAGAAATATAAGACATCTTGGACAAACAAGTGGTTTTCACCAAACAATGGGGATTTCAAAAGTACCTTACCAAGTTGAATAGTTGGCTATAGTTAGATTACACGTGGGTTACTGAGAGCAAACTACAATGCATCGACCCTGATTTGTTAGAGCGGTATCGCAATTTTATTTCGCCAAAGACAAAGTCTTCTTAGCTTGAGAGAGTTGATGAGGACATCAAAGCTTCCCAGTTCAAAGTTTATCAAAGGATGAGACAAGCGGGAGACCAGGATTATCGTCAGATCATAAAATCACAAATGATCTACCATTGGATCATCATCCTAGAGAAGATCTACCATTGGATCATGATATATTTGATTTGGACTTGATAAGCATAGGATGTAATTGTCTTTTCTTTACTTATCTAGTTTGTTAAAATAATTTCTTTCTTGTTTTGGGTTAGTTTGTAATTTTTATTATTGTGGGGTTTTAATCTCCACCATTAGATGTTTGGATGGCCTATATTATATTAGGGTTATTGAACTGTTACAAATACTGCTTAGGGTTGTCATTTTAAAGTAGACGATGAAAGAGATTTTGCTTTGGGATTTGTTGTGAAAGGGGTGGTGTGAAATGACAAGTTCTTGGTGCAAAGCCAAAGTAAGTTTTTGTTCTTTTCTTTCTTTGTAGTTCCCTATTCTCTCCCATCTCTTTCTTTGTTTCCTTCACAAACCCTAGTCACAATCCTAAATAGCAAGCAAGAGAGAATCCACCACGTGAACAATGACATGAACAATGATGTGAACAATACCTTTGCCAAAATCATCTGAAACCTATTTCTTACCCTATTCCCAATCTTAACCCTACCTGCTAGCTTACTATAGCCTCTAACCCTAACCCTAGGGTGCTCTACAACCATCACAATGACTTTGTTTAACCCTCTCTTTTCTTTGAGGCTCTTTGAATAAGTTGTTGGATTTTTTATACAGGAGCAATCACAAGGAGCAAGAAGAAATTGGATGATCAATTGAGGATGCAAATTGCAAGGGTAGTTTAGGCTTATTTTGTTTGGGTTTATCTAGTAATAAGGCTTGATGTCAAGGTATTTTAAGAATTTTAGGAGAAGTCCAAGGATTGGCCGTTAGAAGAGTTTTAGAAGTAGATTTTTGTCAATAGAATGGGCCCCATGATAGCTGTATGACAGCCTTCGAGAAAATCCTATACGATCTTCTCAAGCTGTCAAATTTTAAGAGATATTGTCTTCTAAAATTTTAGAAATTTTTCTTATTTGGAAGGTCACATTTTAGGTATCGGGGATTTAGTCTTAAAAGTTTCCTTTTAAAGTCTTCCGTTGTAATTTATAAAAGGGGGGAATTACCTCCCATGAGTTAATCAATGAATAGAAAAGCCATTTTGAAGCTGATGGCAGCCTCTCTTTTCCTAAAAAGGGAATACCGGTGAGAAGTCTAGGGTTTATGTTTCTACCTTGGTGAGAAGCCATGATCGTGGGCTCCTTTGGTGAGAAGACTTGGAAACCGGGTTCATGAGTTTTGGGAGATCTTACAACTGCTGCCTCTTTACAATACATCACACGTGTTCCTTAGATTATTAGAAGCCCACGATCATGGTTTGCTGAACCTAAGAAGCCAGATGGGCTCTTTCTTGCTGATTTCCACTTCTAATCATAATGGTTTGCTGATTTCCCAGATAAGTAATATCCAGATCTTTGCTTTTTGAATTCTGTAGTCTGTTTCAGACTTGAATCTGGACTAGTTCATATCAGATTCTTACTTCCCCTATTTCTGGAGCATCAATATGAGTTTCTCTTCTTATTTTGGACATTCTAAACAGTCTTAAAGCCTGCTGAGATCATCTCTTGTATTATCTAGCTATTTTTATTAGTATTTCTAAGAGTTGCTGGCTATTTATTAAGATTCTGATTTTCTGGAGTAGCTTTACACATAATCCCGGGTTGCTGGATTCACTGGGACAGCACCTGAGTTCTTTGATTTGACCTAGCTAGCTTCTTCAGTTTCTTCTAAATTTTTGTGGGTTTTTTCTTCATTCAAAGGTATATCAATCTGTAAAATTTCAGCATATTCTGACAAATATGTGGGAAATTATAGTGTTTTGTATTCTGTTGTCCAAAAATTCCAGATTTGCTTTGTCCTAGTTTGAATAATTTTAGTTGTTCCAATCCTCCTTGTTAGCATTTTGTGGGCCCATAAACCACAGGTCTACTGTCCCTTGGCTGTCTTGCATCTGTTATTATTGGACTGAGGCATTACTAATTTACAGCCATTGGTGATTACCCCTTTAGACCATTGAGCCTAACTGGAATCTTCAAATCTTTGGTAAAGGATTAGACAATCCACATGTGTTTGCTGAACCCTAGGCTATTGGAACTTCTGTCTTCAATTGGGTTACTCTATCAATATTTAAAGATTAACACTGACTGATTGTGAACAAAGTTGAGAATTAATCCTAGTCATTTCTTAAACACTCCCAACTATTTATGGAAAGACATTATCGATCTGTCAATGTCCAACAGCACAAAAGACACTAGAAATAACTTGAAAAGATTCGATCCCTTTCTCAAATATCAGGAACCCTAGCACCAAGAAGTCTCTCATTGATTTGGTGTGAACCACACAGGAGGAGAACGGTATGAATGCGAATCATTTGGAAAAAACGGCTCAATACTATTATCGTTCAAGTGGAACACACCCAAGTCACGACAAGGTTGCGGACCATCTCCATCGTGTGTGACTGCCACATTGTGAAAATTGTCATCTGTGAAGTATATGCAGTTCCCTTGAAATCCCGAGTAATGAGTTGCCGAGAGAGAGATGCCACCTGTAGTACCCACAAACAACATTTGGTCACCCAATGTTTCAACTACATCCTAGTGAGGACCCCTGGAATCAAGCTTATATATCCGAAACATACTAGTCTTAGGGGGAGGAACAGTCCAACGCCTCTTCCGGTCATCTCTAAAACTGCTCCAAGATCGTATTACCATCAATAAGTCGCCACAAGATTCTACCAGATAGATGCTTTCACCACCCCTGGGAGCACTAAAATCATAGCCAACTGGAATAGGAATGTTCCAGCTTGTAGCTTTAGGAGAGGGACCTCCTAACTCAACATGTATAAGATCCAAACGAATGGTTACACCAACCAACCGGCCCTTGTATATAATTACATCCTCCAAACGGCGCAGCACCTCCTGGATATTAGGGTCATATCCACAGTCCGTCCAGGTATTATCCCCTGGTCTACATATGCCCAAAATATGGGACGCATAAATAGCTACGATTAAACAGTCATCATCTGCCACTGTGGATTCTACCACATCATTACCATTCAAAGCAGAGAAGGAATTGGTAGTAGTAGTAGTAGTAGTAGTAGTAGTAGGTGGCAACAACAAAATAGCCTTGCGAATGAAGAATGGACCCCGTTTCCACTGCTGAAACTCAGGAATAGGAAGCTGAAAGTCAGGAAAAGGAATGTGAAAGTCGATAGGTAGAGTAGTCTGGGATGGAAGTTGGATCCGGACCCTCGAGAACGGATTCAAAAGAAAATTGCGTCCAGTCTGACCAGCCATTATCAACCAACCCCAAGAAGAACCACAGCATCGGGCACCGCACACCTCTGGCAAGTTTAGCCTGAAAACCTTTCCATGGGAGAGGCTGAAAAACCCATGATAATGAGTCTTCTCAGTGGTAGAAGAGAGCATCAGCCAGGGGATTGGAGGTCGGAGGTGCAATTGTTTCTTCCGCTTGGCTGTAACAGCAATGGATCTCCAAGACCTGCAGACTGCCATGAAGCGAATATAGTCCACCAAGTCTAACTTGGTTAAGATGAGTTCCCTGATTTCCTCCGGAAGTGCTACTACAATGTTGCTAGGTTCATCATAGTAGTCGGTGTCTTCAGTTGTAGTTTCATTCAACTTCTTCCTTTTACAACCGTGGATGTTGTTGTTGGGAGGAGATGCATTGCAGTAGTAGTAGTAGTAGTAGTAGTTGAAAAGGGAGGAAATCATGCTAACTTTAAAATAATCGGCTAAATATGAAATCAGACCCATAGTACAAGTGTGCATGTATGATTTCTTTACTTGGACCACCAACCAAATTGAAGTTGATTTAGGAAATCAATCACCGAAAACAAACCCAGAAATTTGGAGAGTTCAATTCAAATAAACCTGGAAACCCAAAAAAAATATATATATATATTTTATAGATGGATGAATATTTATAAACCGAAATTTGGAGTTCAATAATTAAAAACCCTAAGAACTTTCTGACGAAGATGAAAAAAAAAAAAAAAAAAAATTATAGACAAGGGAATAGAAAAGGTCCAAACCTCAAAGAATAGATTTTTTTAAAAATTGTACAAATAAACAACAACATCTCATACCTTATTGCTTCTTCTTTTTTTCTTATTTTTATTTAATCTCAACTTTTCTTCTTCGTCTACCTTAGACCTGTTGATGATCGTTGAAGCCCTAAAAGTGGAATTCACAGGAAACGCTCTTCCCCTTTCCCGTTTTTTTTACCTAAACCTTTATAAAATCGGAAAGTTAAAGAAAAGACGGGAACCGATCGACGCCCTTCTTATTCTTCTCCGTGTATATATACAACACGTCAAGGAGGAAGAGCTGTTTGAAACGAAAACAGAAACGGTGGGCCATATCAAGTGGACCACACTCCTGATAGGACCACTCAGGAGGGGGAATCAAAAACCTCCAAAAAGTGAATTGATTCCACCCCCTGAGTGGTCCCATCAGGGGTG
>JAOXJP010135267.1:0-13493 GCA_025762735.1 Platanus orientalis | reverse complement strand
ATAGAAAGATTGGTTCCAAAGAGAAAAACGAGATTACAACTTAAAACCCAAAAAAACTAAACTAACCATGGCACTATTGGCTTTATTACAAAATTACCGCTAACTAATGCTTTTAAAATAACAGGAAAAATAAACTACTCTACTAGACTTAACAAAGAGGACTATCCATGATCATCTAGCTTCTTCTTCTTGACATGGTATGCTCCCGCATCAACATAGTTGTTCATTACATCAAACCCATGTCTAAAAAATGATACTCCGTCACCAATCTCCATTCTTATTGTCCTCATATGTTGTCAAAAAAGGACAAATTGCATAACAAGGTTGTTCATCACCACTTTCATTGCCAAGATCATCTCTCTTGTTCAGCTTCCAAAATTACAATCTCATTCTGTTGTGATGCACTAGCACTCTCAATTAAGGCTTTCTTATAAATAAAAAAAAGGCTACTAAACAATATGGGCATTAAGTAGAAAAGTGTTTAAAACCTTTATAAGTGAAACACTGGATATCAACTTTGCCTTTTGATATTGAACCTTCATTGCCTGGAGGGGTGGAATTACACGTTAGTCATGAAGAAGAAGAAAACCCATTAGCTTGTGGTCGACTTGAAGTTTTTCCACTAAAAGAGCCATTAACTTAGGTATCACTTTTAGGCAAACTTTCACTAAAACCTTTCTTGTTGGTTGCTCTCAACTTTCCAGGTTCTAACTATCCATGCAAATACAACTTATGCGAGTAGCAACAGTGATATACATAAATTGAAAACATCTTTCTGCTTAAATTTTTCCAAGCATGTTCGTTAAGCTAGAGTGGATTTAAAATGTAATGCTTAATGGTTTCTAGGTTTTGTGATCTAATCACAGATAAGAACATAAAGACATATAAAAAGAGTATTGGATAGATGAGTCATATAGATAGGTAACCACTCATTTGATTGTAAACTCTTAAGGCTGCATTTGGCAGCCACCTGTAATGAAATCATTTCATTTGAAATTCCCAAGGCATTTGTAGCCACAAGGGGATGGTTCAAAACGAACTCATTTCAGATTTGCGGCGATTTGTACTTGATAACTTAAATCATTTCATTTTACAGAAAAACCTAGGATGAATTCATTTCTAATTTTATTCATCAAAAAAAAAAAAATTCATTTCTAATTTTAGTTAACAATTCAGTATATTTTGAATGAGTTCATTACGAACCATCACCTCATGGCTACAGATGCCTTGAGGATTTAAAATGAAATGATTACATTACAGGTGGCTGCCAAACAGGCTATAAGAATACAGTTTTGTCGAGCATCCGATCAAGTTGAATCTTGATATAAGAATTTTCATATATCTGACCCTGCCTCAGTGCTACACATCAGCAGCATCCTGGCATGAGTGTCACAACTCAATGTTCAATCTATAAATGCAGTAGTTTCCATCTACATTTACAATAATCAAACTAAGGAATTACTCTATTTACAACAATAGAACCATCTTATTATCATAAGCAATATGTAAAGTAATTACAATCTATTGATAAGAAACTACCCTATTTAAATCAAATGCTTGTGGTTGCATGGCAAAACTCAACATTGACATATTTCCACTACCACACACTGAAAATGGCAACCCAAGACAGAACTACTTTAGTTTGAAAAGTGGCAGTAGGGAAAATATTCTATTTACAACAACAACAAAAAAACCTAAGGAGCTACAATAATCAACCATCTTATAATCATAAGCAATATTGACAGTAATTACCAGCTGTTGAGAAGAAACTAATCCATTTACGCAGATTATTCACATTTCCATTAAAAAAACTCAGCATTGACATGTTTAAACTACCACACACTGAACATGGCAACCTAAAACATGACAAATTTTCATGCAAAAAATATATATATATATAGATCCAATAGCAAGCAAACTTTAGTAGGCCATCTGTTGCACGGAATGTACAAAAAGTAATATCAAGCTCGACAAGAATTCGGTCTAAGTATATAACCATACAGTGAAGCTTCAGCGCATTGACACCTCGAATAGGTAAAGGCGAAAAAAGAAGAAAAGAATCATCGAAATCATGGAGTGTTCAACTTAGATTCTTTCTACAACCGACTTGCCCAAAATCTGTAACCTTCGAAATCTTGATTGAATCGAAACCCATTCCTTCGAATATCTAATTCCTATACTCACCAAAACCCTAATCGCAAACCCAAAGGAGAAAAAAGGATATAGGGGGCAAACTGTTCACGGAGGAGAAGAAGAAGACGAGCGACCAACTAAATCGATTCAAATATATATATGAAGAGAGACAGCGTACCCAAATCGGATGCAATCGCGAACTCGCCGGCGTTAGGCGTTGTATTGCTGTAAGCGACGGTGGGGAGGTGTCGAGGAAGGAACCCACAGTTAGGTGCAATGCAAAATGAAAAGACCGCTAATTTCCTCACCCAATATTTCTGCTGCTTTTTTAAAAAAATTGTCATCGTTCCAAAAAAATAATAATAATAAAATAAAATCTCATCCAACACAGGATCTTCGGCTGGTTAAACAGCACACTAAGGGATTGTTTGGATAAACTTATTTTTTTATTTTTTTCAGTGAAGACTTTTTCTCAATACGTAGAAATCGACTTCTGAAACGAAATTGCTTCAAAGGTTCGGAAAAGATTAGTTACGGAAATCAACTTTTCCTGATGCATTAGAATGGCATCAGGGGGTAGACATATCAGTATAGAAAAGTGATAAGCACCCCCCAAAAAGTGAAAATTACTTATCGGCACTTATGTGTTAGCCCACTGATGTGATTCTAATACATCAGAAAAACTGATTTCCGTACCAAATCCCAACCCCAAAGGATGGGTGTATCCGGGTATGGTTGGTATGCCATATTTTGAGTTTGAAAAGAATTCAGAAGTCTATTAAAGTGATTTCATGGCCTAATTGCTTTTTGTGAAAAGTTGAAGCTTTCTTCAAACAAGTCAACAAATGCTTGTGGGACATAAAAATGAAGAATTGATGGGAGTAGCTTATCCAATAATGACTTCCAACTTTTGAAAAATAACTTCAGCCCTGACAAACAAAATGCCATTTTGCATCCATAAGAACTTGTGATATCTTTAAAGGTTCCTTCTTTGACAAGTACTTTTGAGGAAAACAAAAGTCTCATTGAGAAGTTTATCCAAACGAGAAATCATTTTTCAAATGAAATATAAAATTTTGCCAATGCCCCCCACCATTAACCAGGATTGTCCACGGTGAAAAAGTGTCAAGCATCAATCAAGTACCAATTTTTGGCTGAACCATGGAAAAAAAATGAAAAATCCATGGAAAAAAAATCTTTTCACTTTTTCACCACATGTCAGCATAAAATTAGTGCTTGATTGGTGATGGACATCTTTTTGCTTGAGACGATCCTGCCTACCCCACCATGGGTGTGTTTGACATTGGAAAGATGGCAAGGTCAAGTCCCCTCGTTAGCATTCTGCATTGTGTCATGTTAGCTGCCCCTCCCATCGATTATACAGGTCCCATCCTATGAAGGCAGTTGTTTTCCAAGACAAGTGGACCCCACCCAAACACAAATGACGTATAATGGTTTTACAAAATTGTATTCCGTGGAATCGAAATATTTACTATTTAAAAAGTGGTATGACTCCAATATATGATATTAGTTCCTCAATTGAATCATGATTTCAATCCATCAATTCTAATCAAACCAATAAAAAATGATGTATTCAAAAAGATACTTGAAATACTCTTTCCAGTGTACTGTTTCGTTTAAAAATGAGTTGTCGAGAATAATGTTCATTTAATGCACCAAGGTCATTTTGATCAAAGGTACTTTGGTAATGGGTCAAAAGAGTCTTATTTTGGGTTTTTTAAATAAAAAAAAATCAAATAGATGGAAATCTTGGTTTTTTGGCTATAAAAAATGTGGCAAAAAGTGAACATGAGCTATTTACACCTTTGAAAGCACGTATATCACAACACCATCGTGCTTCCTTGTGAAGCCAGACTAAAAAATAGTGGGGTGTCTACACTGACATGACAAATATATACTGTAGAAATAATTGAAGCTTAATACCCTTTTAGTTGAAATATACAAGTTTTGAACAAAATTTGAATTTTAAAAATATGTTGTGATAAAGTGGAGGACATGGATGAAGAAATGCAACGGTTCTATGCCGTTCTCAATTTTATTTAATGGTGAATCTGTGAATTATTTTAAGAGTTAAAGGGGTTTGCAGCAAGACGATCACCTATTTCAATTTCTCTTATTGATTGTTGTTGAAGCTTTTGATACCAAGCTTGCTAAAGCCTTTCAAGGTGGCCTTATGAAAGGAATTCTAGTGAGTCGAAATGGAGTACAAGTCTCTTGTCTCGAATTTGTAAATAATACTTTGGTGTTATTTAGAAGATCAACCAATCAAATGCGTGATTTGTGCTGTATATTATATGTTTATGATGGTGTCCCGTTTAAGTGTTAATTTGTCCAAAAGCATACTATTTTGGGTAGGATAGATGCCTAATTTGGGTATTATGGCTGAGGTGTTATGTTGTCAGATGGACTCTCTTCCCTCTCTTTATCTTGGTCTTTCCTTGGCGTCTTTTAACAAAATGATTCTTAGAACCTAGTTCTTACTAAGATTCAGAGAAGATTAGAAAGATGGAAAATATTGTATTTAAATAAAGGAGCCAAACTCACTCATAAAATCTCTCTAGCCTCCAAACCTATTACTTATCTCTTTGTTATCTCTTCTTCTGTAACGGGAAAGATTGAGAAGATGCAAAGGAATTTTATATGGGGAAATGGAAGGGCCTATATTTAGTTATTTGAAAACATATATGCAAACCTTTGATATTTGGAGGTTTGGGCATTATAAAAATTAAGGATTTTAACCGGGTGCTTCTCTCAAAGTGGTTATGGAGGTTCGATTTGGAAGAAAATAGTCTCTAGAGGAGGGTGATTGCAGGCAAGTATGGAATGATGAACAAATGAGCCACTAAAAGGTTTACATTGACACATGGAGTTAGTCTTTGGAAATGTCTCCCTGCAAATGGATTAGTTTCAAGCTTTCAGTAGGTGGTTGCCATGGATGTTGGTAATGGAAATGACACCATTTTTTGGTATGATAGATGATGCTTCCCAAGGCCTTTATTTGAGGAAGTCTCAGTGATTTCAACCTAGCAAGAGATAAGTAGGCTTTGGTGGTAGATTATTGAAATCTTCTGAATGATTGGGAGATCAACCAAATTGCATGGTTTGTGGGTCTTGTGGAGCATGTTCATCCATTGGCTGATAGGATGGATAGTCATAGATGGATTCCTAGGACGAATGATCTCTTTTTGGTGTAGACTGCTTTGAAAGCCTATATCCCCAACATGGATTTCCTTTAAAAGAGATGTTTGATTCTCTTAAAATGTGTTCCCTATGCTTAGGAGACGTTGAATGAATTGATCATATCATTATGCATTGCTCGTTTGTTTGGGAAGTTTGGCTGATTATTCTCTTTGAAGCCAATGTGCTATGGGTCTGTCCCAAATCTTCCATCTCCATTTTTTCATCAATGGTACTCCCCTTGCAATAGTCACTCAGGTAAAGTGTTTTAGCGCCTATTTCCTCTAGTAATCTGTTGATCCATCTAGCTTGAAAAAAACAACTGGATATTTAAGAATCATGCTATTGGTAATGTTTTCACCTTGACCTGAGTTTGGGTGAACCATGTGGTTAAAGTGGGTTCAGTTCACAACTCATTTAAGAGGACTTTTGCAGACAATGTAAATAATTTGACAAATGCATGAAATGAATATGATCATAATAATAATAAAAGCAAAATGTGTACACTTACAAACCCCTTTTGTCGATTTTGTGATCACTCCCCGAGAATGCTTGATCAATGTTACAGAAAAACCTTTGATCTCCTTACAATTAATGCAACCATTACTTTACCTCTACTCTTAGGGAATATAAAAAGATAAGATTTTATTTGATGTTCGATGATCTTTTCCATCAACCCCCACTGTTTATATAGCGGCCAAAGATGATCCTAAGTACATAGTCATGTTCTCAAGCACTTCATCTCAAAACCACGTCATTAGTGGCCTCAGCACATAAGCCATCATGCATTTTTTCCTCTATTGTAGGTACCGTTGGTTCTCTTTCATATTGTGGGACACATGTTGATCCATCAACACTATTTTCCTTTTCCGTCTTCCTAGATGTGTTAGATCCATAGTTATCACTTCCTTGAGAATAATTGTGAGCCACATGTCTTATTAATGGTTATATTTAAAACGGGGTAAACATACGCAGAGCCTTCATATATGGCTCTAAGGAGGGCTGAAGGGAGATGTTGTAAAGAGTTTGTGGGATGGTCATTGGTTGATATTAAGTCTAATTGGGTTAATTTTGTTAAAGGCTATGAGATCCCTCAGTTTTTGGTTTGGATGCTTGTTGGCCTTTGGCTTGGGCATGCCTTATCCCCTTTAATAAATTTTGCTATATATATATATATATATATATTATCCCCTTTAATAAATTTTGCTATATATATATATATTGTGATAAGTTCAAGTTTGATTAATTTTGGCTAAAAAATATGGAGTAAAAAGAAAGTGTTTGTATACATATACACTTATTAGCAAAACCATGAAGAACCAAATATGACATTTAATGAGACCTTTTGTTGGCACCTAAAAAACAAAAAATATTATGTCACTCAAAACAATAATATCAAGAAATTCTATCAACCCTAAATTTACCATTTCAGAATTGTCATACAATATTAAAAAGAAACGCACGCGCGCGCACACACACACACCTTCTAATTTATCCAAATTTTTTTCTTCCCTAGCTCTAGATCAAAAGTAAGGATTAAGATGAGAGGGAGGTGGGAGTATTGTGTTAATCGTTAGAATAAGCTTAAGAAGGGCTTATCTCACGATCTTCCATATTTCTTAATTATATTGGGTGGTTATAAGTTTTAAGTTCTATTAAAAAACATTAAAAAAAATGTTGAATATGTGTTATCTCCAACCCCCCCCCCCCTTTGGACATGTATACAGTTGAAGATGAGATTTAGAATATTAAAGCTTCATAATGCATTTTCTTGAAAATAGAATATTAAAAGAATTGTTGCTAACAATGGTGGTCCCTAACTTCGATTTCCCCTTTCTTTTATTTTTGTGGTTATAAACGTGATTTATTTAATCATTTACCCACAATTTTTATCCTACACATACATCAACTCTTTCAAACTCAACAATCACCACTCATCCTTACAACTTATATAGATTCGGTGTTCTATAACTTAACAATGTTTTTTCCCAACTATTTAGAGTTACATGATACAATCCCCCTCACCACATTACTATTTAAAACCATATTTTTCTATTTAATAACGTCTGCATGCCTTCTTGTATTTTTTTTATACTATTCAACCCAAATTCTTTTTGGGTTAGATCCTTCTAAACTGCACTGCATTATTTTCATTCGTGTAGTTATTATTGATTTTTTTTTTTTTTTTTGCATTTTCATTCTCAATCCTAGATAGAGTAGGAAGGTTGGCATATGGAAAAGGGGAAAAAAATTGTTTAAACATGAATCCTCTTAAAAGCCAAAGATTTATAACTCAAATTTTTGATTCGCCAAATTTTGTAAGATTCAAAGAAGTAGCTGTTGGTTTACTTTAGAATTAGTGAACTATATGTATCATAGAATTATATAAAAAAAAACTAGAACCTCAAAAAATGAAAAGATTATATATATATATATATATATATATATATATAATGTAACAAAGAGAAATGTAAAAAACCGAATTTCCTAGGGAGCTGTTGAGATATTTCAAACTTTAAAGGGCATGCGAATACTCTGTTTCCATGTAAGGAAATAGAGTATCCGTAAGCCATGAAAACAGTGGGAGGAACGGTGACTAACCCACCCCCATCTTTATAGAGATATGTGAGAGTGGGCTAGGGTTGCCCCACATCTCTCTCTCTGTCTCTCTATAAAGGAGACAAACATTAGCTTATTAGGGTTAGAGAGTTATGGAAGAAAAATAAGAAAGCAGGAAGAAGAGGAAACGATTGCCTAGTTCCAGTGATTTCTAGAGTCAATTTCTAAAGAAAAAGAGAGCAATCTACCCTATCATCGTGTCTTTTCAACACCTTCGTCATCTCTTATTTTTTGTTTCAGCATTACTGTGTGAGATTCTTAAACTCAGCTTTCTTACTTGGGAAGAGTACAACCGTGAGTTCTTGTATCCTATGCTCTTTTGGATCTTCACTCTCTATTGAGAGAGATTGTCTTGATTCATCTAAGTATCATCTTTTTGAGATTCAATATTTTTTTGTGGGAACCCACATTAATCTCTTGAGTGATTTTTGTTAGAATACATATTGTAATTGTCAATTCCATGATAAAAATAGTACATTAAAAGGTCTTGTATATAAGCATATATGGTGTAATATTGTTGTATCAAATGTCCATGTAAGTTTTAGTCTATAGTAAGCATCAATAAGTCTAGCAAAACCAAGCTTAAGAGATTTTACTTCAAAAGATTACATCAAAGGTCACTCTCAAGACTCAACTCAAAGCATCGTTAATCTGCACTTAAACATAAATACAAGTAAGATCAGTGATGAAATCGAGACCTAAGCCTTAAGATGGTTTAAAATGATCCATTCCAAGACTTATAAGGAACCCTCACAATTTTGGTTAAGTAAACTCAAAGAAAATTAAAAAAAAAAAATGACCAAAGAATTCAAAAATAAGGTAGGTGGGCCGATATATCCATAAGTTCCTAGACCTGTTTAAGTACGTGGAATGATCCACTGTGCATGTGGATTGATCCACTGTGCATGTGGATTGATCCAAGAGCTCTCAGGCATATGGAGTCTGAACTGATAGAAGTCAGTTGACTGATCCAACTCGAGCTTGGATTGGTCCACGACCTATTGGTTATCCAAGGGCTGTGTTGACAAAAGGAAGCTAGATTGCTCCAATAGACATTGGACCCATCCAAGAAATGGTGGACCGGTCCAACGTGACAGATTTGGAAACAAAATTCAACTCATAAAAATTAATAGCCTAGATTTTTTGTTTGTTTGAGGACGATTTAGGGCAAGGTTTGGAGTGTTTATAAATACCAAGAGCTTCCAAAAAATCACAAGAAACCCTACTTCATTAAAAGTGATTTTAAGGCCACGTGAAGGCTTTTGGTACCACTCAAGTTTAACAACATAATATTCTTTCAAAATCCAAAGAGGTATTCCTTTACCTTTTAATTCTTGTGTTTTTATTGATTAAATCTTGTGAAGATTGTGCATCTAGGATATTAAAATCTAAGAATCCTGAAAGCTCTAAGAGATAGAGCCTAAGATTGTATTATATTTATTAAGAAATCTTTAAAAGAGAAGATACTTTAAACCATAGTTTTATATGCCTATTGAGAGACATTAATCCAAAAAAAGACTTACTATAGCTAAACCAATATATTGAAAGGCAATCAATCTGAAGATCTATCTTTAGAACCATATACCTCATTTATTTTGGTTTGGAGCTCTCGTCGGAGTCATCGGGATCTGCACCAATGATGAAAATGGATTACAACATAAGAGATTAAGTACATTTGGAGAAATATCCTTAGATTTTCTGGAAAAAAATTGTCATTAAAAACACATACATGTACCAATGATGAAAGTAAATTGCAACATAAGAGATTAAGAAGTACCTTTGGAGAAATATCCTTAGACTTTTTGGCTGAACTGGTTCTTCTATCATTCTCATTCTTTCCACTTTTCTTTTTTCCTTTCTTTGGGATTTCAACCCACCCCCCCCCCTTTTTTTTTCTATCTGCTATATCCACTAGGCTCTCACTCATATCAATATCCATAACATCTTCGTTTTTTTTCCCTAGATTCTTTATTTTTATTATATTATTTATTTTTTGTTTCATTTGAAATTTGAAAGGGACATAACTAGTATCACTTGACTTATCACTTGACTTTGGGCTTATCCTACAAGTTAGTTCCATTTCAGATTCACTAGAGCCCGTGCGTGTATTTATGTTTGGTAGTGGGCTACCCGATGACCACTCACCAAGGCCCAATAACTTAGGGCCTATCAACTCCCTTATTATAATACCTTCTTTTTCTTTGGAACAAATATTTTGTCCAAGATAGTGTCTTGAACACTAGGGGATGATACGTGGAAGAAAATGGCCGGGGTTAGACGAATTTTCAACTTCCCACCTGTTTTCTTCCACTTATTGTAGCTTAATAACCAATACACCATTCTACACATCAAATCCTGGACAGAAGATTTGTTTGTTTGTTTTTATTTTTTATTTTTTATTTTTCCAAACACATCATCCCTACTTCTAATATTGATTAGGCCTTCCATTAAAATGTGAGAAAGCTACTCAGTAAATTCATTTCAATGAATGAATCTTTTCTATTTTATTGCCAAAACTCTCAAATATTGATGAAAGTCATGAAACTCTATCCTTGTCAAAGTGGTAAGATAGTTGGGGAAGTAAAATGAAATGACTTTTCCATACTTTACATTGCTGCTATTTTCTATGGTGATTTTCTCTCTCTCTCTTTTTTTTCTTTCTTATTTCAACCAATTACCTATAAACATACACAACCTGATAAAACTTCTTGGTACATACCCATTTCAAAAATCCAAAATATATTATATTGGCTGAACAAGACGATT
Organism: Platanus orientalis; assembly: GCA_025762735.1. Taxonomy (NCBI): domain Eukaryota; kingdom Viridiplantae; phylum Streptophyta; class Magnoliopsida; order Proteales; family Platanaceae; genus Platanus; species Platanus orientalis. The sequence continues at coordinate 2,777 of JAOXJP010135267.1, read as the reverse complement.
CAAGACAATCTGATGTTTCAGCTGTGGCTACTATGCGAGTTGGCAATTTAATTTAAAATTTGATAATGTTGGCCAACAGCCAACATCAACGGCATCATCGAACCAAATTCACACTTGATAAGTGTTCGCCTCCCTTTCCCTAGTTTTCCTAAGCATTTCTAATCTATATACACTAAAGCATAGGGTTGCTGAGTTGGACAACTTAAACTATTTTTAATGGGCTTTTATTATATGTTTAAGGAATGATACATGGACAATTGCATGTTTTCTCCCTCCCTCCATATTTTATCTCTTCCACAATCATACCCATTATATTTATTTTTTAGTTGGTTTCCAAAACTGCTTTCAAAACAAGACACATATACAAGAAATTAAAAACTTCAATTTGGGTATTAGTTTTCATACAAGTGTCATACTCTAAACTTAGCAACTGGGCCTATCCTCCTAAAGTTTCTCCCCCATGTTTCCCTCTTTGACTCTTTCTCTAATTTTTTTTTTTTTTTTTTGTTTGGTTAAACTCTACTATCTCTATGTTTTCTCTTCGGTCAGGTACCCATGCGAGTATGAGGTCATCCGCTAGTTAGATTTTATGACATCATAATGATGTCAAGATCACATATGTATGAATCTGGTCACAATGTGATTTGCAGTTTAGCAAAGTTAGTTGAAACATGGCCTTTAACTTACATAACCCTCCTCAGCCAAACAGAAGATTGCAATTTCCTCGTCTTTCTATGATGAGAATATATGTCTGGATGGTCTCCAGACATATATTTTGTAAATCAAACATTAATTTTGTGTTAACCCGAAATTTGTGAAAAGTTGGTTTTTTTACCATGAGTTTAGGGATGCAATTCACTTTTTTTTATCACATGTCAGTGCAAAATAGATTCTTGATGGACACAAATACATTTGGGCTTGAGACAATCCGTAAAGCATAAAGTGGATTTCCAGTGGCCTTTACTGTAGTCAGACTGTAGCACCACGGGCGTTGGGTAACATGTTGTCAGAAAAGTGAAAAACACCCAAGCAATGATTCATTTTTTGTGATAGTTCACTTTTTCTGCTGATGTGTCACCCAATGCCCTGGTGCTACAATTTGACTACAGTAAAATGGCTACAGGAAATCCACTTTAGACAATCCGGGCTTTGAGAATATTACTTTCCTTGCTATTAAACACGCCCCACACTATTACCAAAAAAACTAACCCACACCCCACACGTGTTGGTCTGCTATCCTCATAGATTCACATTGAGCCAAGACCCACCATATGTTGGGCCCACCTAGCAGACATTCTACACCAAGATTCAACCTGATGAAATGATTGTAACCATCTGATCTATATTTTATTTTACTTATTTTTATTGTTTATTATTGTTTTTTTTTTCAATTTATTGAGAACCCAAGTGACTGATAGAAATGGATATACACATCAAAGAGGCAATTTTTGCAAGTGGATTTCCTGCAGCAAAAACGAGTATAGCGACCCTGAAACGCTAGGCGCCGGGAGACACATGGCAAAAAAAGAAAATCACTGCATCTTGCACCCAGTTTTGGATTTTTTCCACTTTTTCTGCCACAAGTCACCCATGCCAAGGGCTTCAGGTACGCTGCAAGCTTTTTTTTTTTTTTTTTGCAGCAGAAAATCCGCTTTTAACATTTATTGGGCATAAGAGAGCTTTTTACTAAGACCCGTCAACTGTAGAATCTCACTAGTTTACGGTTTGGATCCTGTCCGTCCTTTTTTGATCCTGTTTAGTGGCCTAACAGGTTGACACATCACTGAAAAGAGGACGGACAGGATCCCAACCGACTAATTTAAACTTTAAAAGAACCCAAATGCAAGCAAGAGCAGGGAGCATAGGCGTCCGATTGGAATATCTCATATTATTCCTTTGATCATCAAGCAACTAAGGGGAGTTCACCGCGAGTAAGCCGTCGCCACATAGCATCTTGCACCAACACTTGGTGTGGCCACTTAACACTGAATCACTTCTCTTAAAAAAATATAAATACAATGAGGATAACCCCTCAAAAATAAAAGAAGCTACTGGTCCCAAAACAAAGGAAGGGGGTGAGAGCCCTTCCAGGTCCAGTTGGCACACGTGTGGTCTAATCATATGTAGCAACAAGCCCAACTCCCTGCAATCATTCACTCCATTCCCCTCTCTTTCTCTCTCTCTCTCTCTCTCTCTCTTACACACACTCAACTTTTTCAACCCCCCAAAAAAAACCTCCACTTCTTTCTCTCTTCAGTGTCAATTCATGAACAATCACTGGGCCTGTAGCCAACATGGATAAAAAATAGTCTTCTGGGTCACTCCGCTCGTGTGTTGCATGCGAGCAAGGGCCCAACATCTCACTTTCAAGCCCAAGATATACACAGGAGAAAGAGAGAAGAAGTAGAAGAAGAGGAAGCTCTGTAGTCTTCTTCATTTACTTATAAAATCTCTACACCTTCTCATTGTTCTCTCAACACTACTGAGACTAACAATGGCGTCAGAGAAGGTTGAGACTATTGTTGCAGGGAACTATATGGAGATGGAAGCTGAAGAAGGCAACTCTAAGGCTGCTAAGAGCAAATTATCCAATTTCTTCTGGCATGGTGGTTCTGTCTATGATGCTTGGTTCAGCTGCGCTTCTAATCAGGCACTTGACATATTAATTATTGTTGATTATAATTAGTTGTTGTTGGTTGAGATTGTTATGAATTAAAAAAAGGGTAATGTTTTGTTATGGGTGTGTGTGTAGGTGGCACAAGTGCTGCTCACATTGC
>JAOXJP010135257.1:0-13493 GCA_025762735.1 Platanus orientalis | reverse complement strand
AAATACACATAAAATAAATGTGATAATGCTCATTTTGATTATGATAATTATGCAATTTTAAGCAATTATCAGACTCCCTTCTTCAAGGCACAGAGATTGTGATCGAGCATCTTCGTATGGTCATCTCCCGAGATGACTTGAAGTGCATCAGGGCCTTCCTGCATCATTAACCAAGAATATTTTTTTGACCTCAGGAAGGTAACTTTTGTTTTTCCCTCTTCCTTATCTATTTTTTAACACCCCTTGCTATTTACCTTTTGCCTTTTCTTGCTTTGCAAGCCCTAACTATAGCGGCAGTGTTGTCTCAATGCCAACTGTGTACTGAGGGCATCATCAGTGAGCTCAAAAGAAAGCTTCCTGAAGCTGACGCCAACCAATTGGCCCTAGCTAGATAGCTTACCGAGACTAAGAGCAAGTTGAAGGGAGTTGAGGTCATCCTTGAGGAGACCCGGGACCCTTTGGAACGTAAGAAAGCTAGGGGAGTCGTACTATAGAATTCTATGGACGATCTGAAGGCTAGCTCAGCCAAAGACGAGTCTCATGCCCCGAAACCCATACCAGTAGGGTCATAAATTTTGACACATGACATTACATCATTCATTCATTCATATCCTGTAAATTGCTTATAAAATTTTTCTGTCATTCTTTTTCATTCTTGCACAGGGGAATTGTATATGAAAAATCATAACCATCCATAATCACATAAGTCTAACCTCTACAAAATTTTCATATTCCATAAACCATAATCCTGAATATAATCCATAAACCATATTCTGACATTTTATCAACTAAAAGTCAAATAACAATCTAAAACTGAAATCCACTAACTTATTACATTCCTTGAATTTAAACTGAAATAAAATAAAGTCTATAACTAAAATAACTAAATCAAATAACTTCATCCAAGCCTATTTATCTCTAGCAGAACTGCTACACAGCTATCTCCTCATCATCTATGGTGCCAAATTGGGGTGAGTTTGACAAACTCAGCAAAAAAATAGTAAACTAAAGAAGCATTGGATCAAAACTTAGCACAAATTAAGACAAAACAGATAGTTGCATAACTTTTAACAATATATGAAACTGAACAGTCTAATCATATAAAACCTATATTTAAACTGAAAACATTAAAAAGATATAAACATATAGTTGGTCTAAACAGAACAAAGCAAGTACATATAACGAAACTAAACAAAAAAAATCATGTAAATCAGATGCATAGCCAATACAGATACAGTTACACGATTTAATCCCCAGTGAAAAGGGTCAGACACATCATTTAATCTCCGATGAGAAGGACTAGACACACCATTTAATCTCTGGTGAGAACAGCCAGACACATCATTTAATCTCCGATGAGAAGAACCAAACACACCATTTAATCTCTGATGACAGAAATCATAACAGTTCAGCCCATAAACCAGGTATGATGGGTATCATCATATATCTCCCTTGATGACAAAGGGTGGCTTATAATAGAAAAGTATAATAGAAAACAATAGCAACAACAGTACATAACATATAGCAATCCATAGCATAACATAAACAAATTTACTTAAAGTCAAATATGCTTGATCCACTTAAGCATAGAACTATGGAACAATCAGATTTTTGCAATAACAAATAAGAACATTTACATTCAAAACATAACTCAAACATATAAACATATAAAGATCTTACAAAACAAATAAAATAGTTTCTACAATCCTATGAAATCAAATACCTAAAATCAATATCACTTGTGTTCTTGAAAACAAAAAACCCTTTTTAAAACCAATGATTTCAAAACCTTAAAATAGATTAAGATTTGGAGAAAAATGATTTCTAACATGTAGAATAGGAATTAAAAAAATCTGTAACATAACAAACTTGCAAAAAAAACATTATGTTTTTATGTTCTTGAAAAACATCAAAAACCTTCTTTAAAACCATTGTTCTTTGCTTTAAAACCAGAATAGATCTTTACAAAACAAGAGTAAGGAACATCTACGATCCTAACAGAATGAAAACGGAAAATAGTTTACATATCTTCTTATCTCTTGGTGTGTAAAAACATTCCTAAGCTTTGTTTTTCAGAAAATCTCTAAAACCTAGTTTTTCCTTTCTTTTCTCTTCCATTTGCTCTTGATCGTTTTTTTAGGGTTTCTAGGTTTTTATAAGCCTAAATAGCAACCCTAATCCTCAATTTTGTGTTTAGGTAGGTCTCTAGTGAAAATCCTTAAAATCTTGCAAAAACCATAATTTTCGCAATTATACTGAATTTTTTGCTTTTATGACGTCATCATGCTCATAATTTTTTCAGCACAGATACCTAATGAAAAAATGACCATAACTTTTTCTAGAAAACTCGCAACTAATCATCATTTGTTTTATAGGAAACTAGACTTCAAGACCCTTCCAATGACATAAAGTTTACTCACTAATTCGTCCTACATTTTTAATTGTGTATTTTTAAAGTTACCTTAAAATCTACTAACCCATACCATACCTAACGGCATAGACACCTGGTGAGAAAACTGTCATAACTTTTAAGGGTGTTAAAAGTTTCCTCTAGGTCGTCCAGGTGATGCTTAGCCTTCAAATTTTTTACCAACATATCGTCGACGTATTTCTGATATGTTTCTTGAACATATTGTTCGCCAACCTCTGGTAAGTAGCTCCTGCATTCTTGAGTCTAAATGGCATGACTTTGTAATAATATAAGTCTGGATCGGTTATAAAGGTTGTCTTCTCTTAGTCAGTCTCTAGCATTTGGATCTAATTGTTGTTAGGTTTTATGTATTGTCAATGTCCATGCACAAAACAATGTGAGTACATGCAATGGTCATTGTATAGGACTTTATGATGTAATTTGTATACCTATATAAATCCAAAGTTTAGAGTCCAGGAAAGCACCAACAAGATAGACACCAAGCTCGAATGACCATGCCAAAGAGACTCAAGCATCATGGAAGAATCCTAAGTCTCAGGTGCTAGCTACCTCAAGGAAGCCAACACAAGGAACTTAAAGGTAAAATCATAAAGTTGGCAAGTTAGGTTAAGACGAGCCATTGAGCCAAAACACACATAAAAATATGTGTATAACATGGATCCAAGTCCAAGGGAAGAAGCCCAAAAGAAAAAGACCAAAAAACTAGAAAAATGGGTCAAAAACCCAAATCTAGGCTTAACAAGACTTGGGGACCTATCGTGGCTCTTTGGGATAGGTCACAGTCTCTAGGACCAATCCTAGACATCCAGGACCGGTCATAAATAGTGCAACCAAATTTTGGTGTCAAGACCGGTCCCAATTACAGCAGGAGTAGTCATGAACAATGTAGGAAGCACCAATACCATTCATAAGTAGTGCAGGACTGGTCCTAGGCGAGAAATTCAAAATTTTTGAATTTAAAGTGCATAACGGCTATATTTTTTAACGTTATGACCACTAGCCGTTGGAGGAAAACTTGCACACCTCTTGGCCTCTATAAAAAGGGTCTTTGAGCCCTGAGAAAGATAGAGAACTCTCATGATTGATCATATAGTCAAATCTTGTTGAAAGGAGAGCCAGAGAGAAAGCCAAAAAGGCTATAAGTTAAATCCATGTTATTGGCCTGTGACCTTGAGAATTTGTATACATAGTTAAACCCTTTCAAGATCTTGCAAGAGCTTCCCAAATCACATAGTTATACTCATTGGAAGCTAAAGAAGTTGGGTCCAAATAGTTAAATTCTCTTATACAAGAGATAGCCTGAAGCAAGAAGAATGCCTACATCTTCAAACAATTCGTAGCCTTCACTAGAGTCACCGAAGGCAAATTCTTAACCTTTGCCGGAGTCACCAAAAGCGTTATTCATAAAGCACTTGTCGAAGTCACCAAGTGCAAGTTAGTTTAGCAAAGTCAATGACGGTGTGTGCCCATCGGAGTCACTGGGAGCACACTTACAAGGGAGTGGATTCTTTGTTACTTGTAAGTAAATTTTTCAGGTTTATTAATTTATCTTATAATAGTTAGGGAACTACTAATAAAAATTAAATAGGCTCAAAGGAGCCGGTTAAAGAGTGGACGTAGGTCGAAGGGTCAAACCACTATAAATTTGTGGTGTTGTAGTTTGGTTGCATTTTCTCTTTATTGACTATTTATGTTTACTGTGATTATGCAAAGTAGTCCAACACACTAAGTGACTCTAACTAAGGTTATTCTAAAAACAGATTAATCAAATACCTTAGGGAACCTATCAGCCCTGCTCCCACTCTGCTCTAGGTAGCACTATAGTGCATGACGAAGCCCCGTGGTCTTGATAAGTTTGTAGATAATTGATTTACTTATTAAAAGAATTTTCGCTGCATAATTAATTAAAAAAAATTAAGTAAATCATAAAGAGGGTGAATAAATCATTTAAAGGAATTTTAAATAAGTCTAAGGATCCTATGCGCCTCCCCCCTAGGATCCATTTCAAAAATTTCAATTGGTATCAAAGCATACTCTGATTTTTCAATTGTATCCAGAGAAGGCATCCATAAAACTAAGTAGCTCGTGCTCTAAGGTGGAGTTTACCAAGGAATCTATTCTAGGTAGAGGGAATCTATCTTTAGGGAAAGCCTTATTAAGATCTCCACTTCCTGCTAGCTTTTTTGACTAATTCCACATTCGCCAGCCACTCGGGATAGTGCACTTCCCATATGAATTCAGCTTACAGGAGGTTGTCAACTTCTTTAGCAATGGCTAAGTTTCTCTTAGCCTCAAAGCTTCTCTTTTCCTGCCACACGGGTTTTGCTGAGGAACTAACATTTAGCTAGTGAACTATGACTTTGGGATTAATCCTAGACATATCCTCATGTGCCCAGGCAAAGACGTCCTTGTTCTAACTCAGGAATTCTTGTAAGTAATTCTTAAGCTCAGTTAAGAGTCTTTCTCCAACATGGACAACACGCTCCGGTCGTGCTTTGTCGATGCACAACTTTATCAACTCCTCTACGAGCTTTGCCGGCCTATGCTCCAACTCTTCCCTAAAATCTAAGTCATCAATGGGGAATGCCTCCCTAGGACCTTCGCCCCTTAGAGAGGTCATGTAGCATTCATGAGCAATGAATTAGTCACCCCTTACTTCGCCGACCCCATTCTTGGTAGAGCGCATCAACAGGTGGTAAGTGGAGGTTACTACCCTTATCTGGTTCAAGGTTAGTCATCTAATGATGGCATTGTAAGTGGAAGGACAATTGATGACCAAGAAATCCACTGCCTTTGTAAGCTACTTAGGCCCGACTTCGGCAGTGACTAGCAAAGTGATTACTCTGAGCGAGTATAACCTGTCTCCCATAAATTCGATCAGAGGAAACGTCATAGGGCTTAGTTTATCTTGCTCAATCCCTATTTGCTCGAAAGCTGTCAAGTACATAATATCTGTCGAGCCTCCATTGTAGTCAAGATTATTCTAGTCTTGTGGTTTGCTATACTAAGGTAACCACCAGTGCATCATCATGAGGATGTTGTATCCCTCGAGTGTCGGCCTCTGTAAAGGTGATTTCTTGACATTCTACTTGAGGAAGCTTTTGTGATCCTTTGGCTATATAGACTTCTCCATCGCTAACTGTTCTTGTTCTTCTAGTATGGACCTTCTAAGCTGAATTTTTCATTCCTCCTCTAGCCGACCCTCTTGAGATGACTTGAATTTCTTGTAAAGGCTCTTGCTCTTGGGTCTTGTCTCACGATGATCCTTCATGAGATCTCCTTGGTTGACTCAGAGGCTGATCTACTACAAAGTGACGAAGTCACCCTTGTTGGATGAGGATTTCCACCTGCCCTTTTAGTTTGAAACAATCATCCCTGTTATGGCCATGATCCTAGTGGAATTAGTAGTATTTTTATCAAGGCATCTTTTCCAGTGGAGCCCTGAGTATCCCAGGCCACTTCAATGTCAGGCCGTCCCGAACCTGCATGAGGACCTACTCAGGTAAAGTGTTAAGTGGGTTGTAACTTCGGAAGCGGTTAGTCGGCAATCCTATTCTTTTGTCTTTCCACTCGGAGTTGAAATCCATTCTGGGCATGGGATCCTGATCAGTCCTTCTTGGCGTTTCGTCTCGCTTTTGCTTTTCAGGTCGGTCCTTAGGTTCGACCTCTCAGTCTCTTCAGGCTGACATGGTGTCTTCCATATTCATATGCTTATGGGCACGGAGCATTAGCTCGATAATATTATCCTATGGAAACTTCGAAAGAGAGAACAAGAACTTGGTGGGCAGCAATCCCCTCATGAAAGCAGTTAGTACCACCTTCTTGTTAGCTTCGTCGACTTGCAAGACCTCCTTGTTGAACCTTGAAACGTAATCTCTCAAGGATTCTCCCTTGAACTGCTTTATATTAAGGAGATATGTAGCATGCTTTGGGTATCGAAGGCGCCCTATGAAATGGTTGGCAAAGAATTGGCTCAACTTAGTGAATGAGTTTATGTTATTTGGCTTTAAGTTTCTAAACCTTGTTCGAGTTGAGCCCTTTAAATCAAGTAGCCGAGAATGCTCTACACATGATCTCATCAGGGACACCATGCAAGTGCATAAGGGTTTTTGTATGCTTCGAGGTGATTGAATGGATCTTTGCTCCCATCAAATGCCTCCATTTGCGGAATTGTGAATTTTAGAGGAAGGGAGCATCTCATCACGATCAGGGAGAAAGGGAGGTCGGTTTTCTAGACCAAAGCCTCTACCATGGTTGACACCTTCTCTTTCATCATTTCCATGACATTATTTAGTTGTTCTTGCATTTCTTTCATCTACTCGCTCTACAGTATTATGGGGTTGCTGCTCACCTTAGGCAATGAACCTTCTTGTCAGCTCATGATTTTGCCAAAGCTCTGATTAAGGTCACTACTCTGGTGGTTTCCAAGGTTTTCCTGGTTGTAGGCAGAGGTGGTTTTTCAGTAGGCTTCCATGGTTTTGGCTCAAGTATCTAAGAAATTTATTGTCCAAATTATGTTTGAGTTAGTGGTAATAAATGTGATAACAATTAGAGGCGATTAAATGATCTCAATAATCATGTTATTTATAAACGATACGGCATTTTCAACTTTAATACTAAAAATATATCAAATTGAGATGAATATATGGAATTTGGTAATAAATGAGTGCTTTGGTATAGGTTAAATATTTTGTATTTTTTGGATCTTTTCCTTTCATCTTCTTTTAAGCCTAATAATTTTTTTAAAACCAAGAAGGTGCCACATGGAACACTACTACAAAGAGTCTTCCCATAAAATGTTAGAAGTTAGCAATCTCTTAATTTATCATTTCAATTTAACATTATATATTGTGATTTTTTATCTTTATTATAATAAAATTATCACCTCAACACACATGCAACCATACTTTCTATATATATATATATATATATTGTACTGATTTTTTGAATATTGAATTGTACTCTTCTTATACACCACACTTTTAAGTTAAATATTTTAAAGAAATACAACTCCAATTACATTGTCCTTGAAAATTCACAGGTTCACTACTAATTATAATAACGTGTTTTGAAGGGAAGATCTAGAAAATCCAAACAACTCTAAAAGGATAATTTTAGTTATTATTTCTCCAAGGTGAACTTCTTCACTTAAAGTTTGGTGGGGAAATATGAAAACAAAACCAAAAAAAATTATAGAATTGTAGAAAGAAGACTAAAGTAAAGCAACTAGAATATAGCTAAATGGATAGTATACAACAATTTTTCTCTGATATTTTTTTCCTTGCCCCCAGATTTTAAATTTTTTTATAGGGTTGGTATTAATTGAAGTTCCTTTGAAAGTTGGATAACAAGGGAAAATAAAATAAAAATCAACGAAATGGAGAATAAGCTAATGGAATATTAATAAAGAAACCAGTGAACAATGAACTAAAAATGAACTCACTGGAACGCAAAAAAATAAGGCGTAAAAAATTTGGCTCCGAGCTTCTCCATATTTGCCTGATCAAGGGCAAGTTTATAACTTTCAAAATAAGTAGTTCTTCTAAATTAATTTGACGAAATCCATCGGAGAAGCCTAATATATCTCTGATTCATAAAAACAGAAGGATAAAGCAAAAGGATAATTGGTTCTCTCACACTGTGAAGAGAGGAAGAATAGATTCGTTTTATATACGAAAAAAATTATTGACAAAGGATTCGCCTCAAATTCTGTCCTCTTACAACCATCACATATGTGTAAACGGTGGTTGAGCGGTTGACTGCAGAGGTTGCAGTGACATGGTAAGAAGAGCCTTGGAAGTTATTGAAGAAGACAGGTTAAACTGAAGCCACAAATCTCAGAATCTAGTAGCCTGCTTAAGGTGTTAATGGGATGGTACTCAGCTCGTTTGGCCCTGACCGGGCCTGATTCCATAACAAACTGAGGCCCTTAGGCCGGTCCATTGCCTACAGCACCTCTGCCCCGAACGTTTCATAAAATGCTTCTGTAAGATTAGATGGTGAGAAATTCTGCTGAAGAGAAAGGGAATTTCTCAGCATAGGTGCGGTAATAATACAAAATAATTGAGCATTCAATAATTGTTTACAACCAAGCCTTCATTCAACCAATTTCTCATGATCACAAATGCCTCTTCTGCATCTCCATCTTCCTCTGTAGATTCTGGCCGGTGGGCAAACCCATGACCACGCCCTTTATAAACCACCACCCTGGAACCGCTGCCAATTCTTTTCTCCATGTCCTTTATGATACCAACTGGGCAAAGTGGATCATTTTCTCCAGAAACAAATAATACAGGAACCTTAATGTTAGCTGCTAGAGATGGGTCCATCCTCGTCCCGTAGAAGCAGACACCAATACCAAAATAGGCATCTTGGTCCTGAGCCAGTGTCTCCACTAATCGGCCACCTCCAAAGCAAAAACCGATGATGCCAAGCTTCTTTGAGATTCCAGCAGCTATGAATTCATCAACCATCCATTTTGCTGATATGGTGATGTCTTTGGCGACCCTGTCAGGAGGCTGTCTGGCTAGCCATTGTTCAAACTCAGCTTTGGATCGATCCTTTCTCCACGGATTCCCACGAAATAAATCTGGTACTAAAACACTGCATATATGGTTAAACCAAAGCCCATCATATGTGGCATAAACACGGGAAATGAACCATATATTGGAAGGAGAGGTGCTTGGGAAGGACTAAATGCAACTGTATGAACCCAGATCACAATCAGTAACGCACACATAAACTAATAAAGAGAAGATTAGATAATCTCTTTGTTATTTTTATAATCCTGGTTCAATATTTTGACAAAATTTCACAAAAACATCCCTAATCTTAGGGATGGCGATAGGAATATAAGGTATTGCCAAATTTTATGAAAATTTTCCTTAAAAAAAAAAATAAAATTTGTGAAAAATTCGCCAATATCATATCAGTAAAATTTTGGAAAATTTATGCTGATATCAGTACTTTTGATGGAAACTTCTTTGCTTGAGCTAAAACACATCCCAAATCCATTCTTCTGTTATAATATTTAACTAGCGGATGACCTCGTGCTCACACGGGATACCTATAGTTAAGAAAAACAATTTTTTTTAAATTTGAAATCCCTTGTAAGACCCATGTAAACATAGGTGAGTGCTCAAAATAATGAAAATATAAAGAAAAAAGAAGATGGCGTGGGAAAACATGATTTTAAAAGACCAAATAAAGATAAAAGATAGACTTGGTAGTTTTTTATTCAATTTAGAAGAGAGATATGGATGAGAAAAATTAAGAATAGAAAAGATGTAAGTGAGAAGAAATAGGGATGAGAGAATGTGAGAGAAGTAGAAGGGATAGATGAGGAGAAACAGTTTTAGGGCTTGTCCACTTGGCACTCTCAAAATATAATCCCAAAAACCAAATAAAATCCATATGGGTTGTGTTGAAGTATATTAATTTGTGTATCTTTTAACACCTTAAGGTTTTGGGAGAATTGGTTAATTTACTGTTAACATGGTATCAGAGCCAACTTAGGTCACGAGTTCGAATCCCGGAGGAAGTATTTTCCTGGATGTAGTGGTGTGTGCATGTGTATGTGTTGAGTGGACTCGGTGGCTCCCCGAGTGTGTTCCCTAGAGATAGCAATGTTCCTCCTGAGGGGGGTGTTGAAGTATATTAATTCATGTATCTCCTAAAACCTTAAGGTTTTGGGAGAGTTGATTAGTTTACTGTTAACAAGAGTCTCACCATTTGAAGAGAAGTAAAGACACTATACGATGACTAAGATTCTCTTTCCATATTCTAATTTCAGGGGCTCTGTCTCTAGATCCTAATACAAAATATGTTCTCCTGACTAATTTCAGAATAGTATCTTTGAGAAGCCCATGAGCAAAAAAAATCATGTACTATTAGTGAAAGTGAAAATATCATCCATAACTCATCGCATGAGGTCCAACACATGTAAAAAGAAAGATTTTAATTCAAAATTAATTGCTTCTTTTATTGATTGCCCCTAAAAAAATGTACCTGTCGAACATGCTTTGCAGTATGCACCAGTTTAAGGTCCATTCAAGAGTCTTTGTTAATATCAAATGATATTTCCTTCCATTTGTACCAGAGTTCACAGCAGGACCAGAACCTGGGACCCACTGAGAGATTGGAAAAGCAAGCACACCTTTGTTGACCATCCCAATTAAGTAGTTTTCTTTGCGCATTATTCGCATTACCACATCGTGCGCCGAGAGATCCTTCACTACACAAAGTTGCTGTGACCTTTGTATCTGAACAACCTTCTCAAGAATTGATGCCCACGGTGTGGTTTGAACTTCACGGTCTGTAATTTGAAGACTGCAAAATATACAAAGCCAGTAGAATTGGTAATTAAGCTTTACTATTACCTTCAAAGCTAGTAACTTATAAAGAAACCATGCAACAGTTTTCAATTTACCTATTATAATAGAAATGACGGATCTCCAACGTGTCTTTCAATTGGGCAAAGAACCTCAAGAAACAGAAGATCCAATATATAGAAAAAATTCCCAGATACCCAACAATAATACCTTTGGAAAGTGTGAAAGGAGTTAAAGGGTGTGGGTGCAGAGCCTCCTTAGCCAGATCACATTTCTTAATTCCTGACTCAACCGCATCTATCCCACACTTTACCTTTCGTAGGGCATTCCAATCAACAAATAACAGGAAAAACCCAGAGAAACATATGGTGAAACCCAGGCTCAGGAGTTCAACCATCCACTTGATGATAATGCACCAAAGCCCTTTCTCACAGTAGTAGTTATATAGCCTTTCAAAGAATAGGTCCAAATCAACAATTGGTTCTACCTTCAAACCCTCACCATTGAGAAGCCCAGAAGGGCTATCACTACCAGAACTCGGCAGCCTTCGGTAGTCAGACAATTCAATCTCAGGAGGCAGGTCATCAAGCAATCCTGTGGTTAATGATGATTCGCCACGCCATTTCCATTTGAATATGCTAAGAGTATTTGTACCCGTTTTTCCGCTGGACATCATTCACAAATACTCAGATCAAGCAAAAATAGCCACTCCATTCCCCAAACTGTCTGTTCCAATGATTAACGCAAGTAGCTGGAAGAGGGGGGAATAGAACCAATATTATTTCATGCGAGAATATTTATGAAAAATAATATTACATGAACTGAATATGCCTCAGAAAATAAACCAAAAAAATTGTACAGACACAGCCATCACAATTCACAAGAAACATAGAGGTTACAAAATCGTAATGAACTGTGTAAATGAGACATAGATAATATTAAAAGAAAAAAAATCACACATTTACTTTAAGTATATGAGACTGAACCAAGTTAGAGGAAGAATAAAAATCAAGTATGCATATTCAGAGAATCTACAAGATGAAACTGAAAAGGAGAGCTAAAACCACTAGTTTAAATATGAAGCAAAACCTTCAATATCTCATAGTAGATTCCAGAAAGAACATTAATATTAAATCTTCATTGAACTTTAATGAAGATGAAAGAAGAGATAAAGTGACAAAGACTAAATCTGGTAACAATGAGATCCAAAATCAGATCCTAGTTTGCACTGTTGCATTAATTATCATTGTTAAAAAATTACATGAATGTAAGTGATTATTCCATGACTAATAACATAACAGAAGAAGGCTGACTCCCACAGCTGTATCCATAAAAATGGAGAATATATGTTGATGCGGATAACACAAAGAGACTAATGTATGTACCCCCACACAAGAGGGTCAGATTTAAATTTGAATGTTATGTGGGTTTAATTATAGTTTTGTCAGGGGTGGGACAATTTTGTAAGAAGGCATTTTTCCAATGGGTAGTTTAGGATTTTTATTTAGAAGGGTGTGGTTGTAATAAGGCTAGATGGCCAAGGTCAGAGTTGGGATTTAATGGGCTGGTCGTCCCTAGTAGATTTTTGTCTTTTAGTAGGCTGCTAATTTAACAAATGGGTCCCACAAGAAGTGATAGTCGACAGCCCCATATTTTCCTTCATTTTAATTAGTTTAGTTTTTAGAAAGTCTAATTTAGAAGTCATGTAGGATACAAAGGAAATAAGGATCAAAGATATGAAAATAAAAAACAAATAATAATTTTCTACATGGAGAAAGAAGAGGGAAAAAGAGAGAAAGATGGTATAACACTCACCTCACGTGAGGGATTGAGAGAGAAAACTTGAGATACCATACCCACTTCAACACACATGTGTATTCTTTTCTATTCATCTTCAACTGTATTTTATTGCACCACACCCACTTCAACACTCACGTGTCTTCTTTTCAATTTTTCATCTTCAATTGTATTTTATTGCATAGAGGGCACCTTTAAATGGGCTTATATCCTAAAATATTTGGAACTTTCTAAAAAAAAAGAAAATATTTTAAAATTTAAAATTTCTTAAAATACACTTTCCAAAATCCTAAACTTGCTAAAAACATTAATAACTTATTGTACAAGTTTTCCTAATTCTTAAACTTTCAAAATATAAATTTTTTTAAAGTCTAAACTAATAAAACTTAAGACTTTCCACAAAAAAAAAAAAAAACACTATTCCCGTTTTTTTTGACAGCCCTGTAGTAATTTAGTCATAACTTTCCCAAATCACTTCAGATTTGCACAATCTTGGTTTCGTAAGAAAGGTAATTGAATAACCTATCTAATGATACCAAAATCAAGCCAAAATGGAAAATTTTGACTTTTAAAACAGTGGACTAAAGATCAAAATCGGGATTAGCCTAAAAACACAAAAAAAATCTAAGAAATTCCTAAAACATTCCTAATTTAATCCCAACTTCTTACCAACTTTTTAATTTGGCTCTAATGGTCTTATTACATGTAAAACCACTAATTAAAGCTTCAAAAATTTAAAATAAAATTAATAATTACAGAAAAACAAAGCTATACTACTAGACACTCCATGGAAGACTAATCCATGGCCTTCGAACTTCTTTTTCTTACATGGTATGCTCCCACATCAATAAGTCTATTGTTTTAGTAATTCTTAGGGAGCAAGTTTAGGAGTTTAGTGGTTTTCATAATTAACAAGTTGCTAAGTTGTTGAGTTT